>PVKC010000034.1:0-113424 GCA_004027635.1 Crocidura indochinensis
TTTATAATAATACTAGACTTTTATTTCACCAATACTATTAATTTTGATTCAGACCACTTCATTCAGTTTATCTATTGCTGTTGCCATTGTAAGTTCTAGTTTTGTGTGTGGTGCAGGGTAGAACCCAGAGATTCAGGTAGAGGAAACAGCTCTTTATTGCTGAGCTTCATTGTAAAATTCTGGAGTGAATAAAAGGCTATAATTTTTGGCCACTGGAATGCTAGTAGATTCCAACCTAGACAGAAATTAGAAGTGAGTATTTACACTGGAGATTCTTTTTTTTATTTTTAAATAAAAAAATTTATTTAAGCACAATGATTACAAGCATGTTTATAGTTGGATTTCAGTTATAAACAAAACACCCCCCATCTCCAGTGCAACATTCCCTCCGCCAGTGACCTGCCTCCTCTCCCACCCTGCCTGTATTCGCTACAGGCATTCTGCTTCTCTCATTCCTTAACATTGTCATGTTAGCTGGTAGTTTAGTTATTTCCCTAGCAGAGTTCATGACGCTTTGTGGTGAGTTTCAAATTATGAGCCACTTCTTCCAGTCCTTTCAGCCCTTAATTCTATCGTCTCTGGGCCTTATTATAGTAATGTCTTCAATTTTTCTTAAAACCTATAGATGAGTGAGACTATTCTATGTCTATCTCTCTCCCTCTAACTTATTTCACTTAACATAATAGATTCCATGTACATCCACATATAGGAAAATTTCATGACTTCATCTCTCCTGACAGCTGCATAATATTCCATTGTGTATATGTACAAAAGTTTCTTTAGCCATTCATCTGTTGAAGGGCATTTTGGTTATTTCCAGAGTCTGGCTATTGTAAATAGTGCTGCGATGAAGGAAGGGGTTTTTGAATTGTATTTTTGTGTTCCTAGGGTATATCATTAGGAGTTGAATAGCTGCATCATATGAAAGTTCAATTTCCAGTTTTATGAGGAATCTCCATATTGTTTTCCATAAAGGCTGGACTAGATGGCATTCCCACCAGCATACACTGGAGATTCTTTAGGAGAAATTTCCCTTGGATGTCACCATGGATGTCAGGGGTGGACACTTGGTGGGTACGTGAAGGTAGCCCAGAGGCAGGACAGAGCCTTTATGAACTGTTGAAAGAGCACAGAGTCAGGAGTCAGGAACCACCAGGAAACAGTGCCGGGCTCCCAGGAGCACTTGCTTGCCTCAGCCATGTCCAGAAGCAAGGAGGACTGTGTGGGGAGCATTATACATGGCTGTTCTCTCTATGTATGGTGCGTGCAGGTCTGTTTCAAACTCTGCCCTGGGCCAGTGGGGTTCATAGGCTGCCTATTGATGTCTCTGTCATTGCCAACAAAGACTGGGATGGACCCAGCCAGAGGCACCATCAGAGCAAACACCTTTCAGAAACCCTGACTCAGTTTTCCTGAACAGCAGAGAACTGGCCAGGGCAGAAAGGAGACTGACCCTTAGACCATGTGGGCGTTCTTGAGCCAAACGAGATAGATTGGGGTGGAGACCTTGAAATGCATCAGCTTTCAGTTCTGAGGTCTGCTCAGCAGTGGAGTTCACAGACCTGGGTTAACAGAATGCAGCCCATTACCCACAGTCATTCCTCTAGCATTAGGCATCTGAACTGTGCTCTTTTCTCCTCCCAATTCCTGGTACCATGGTGGGCACACAGGGCCGGAGAGGGGTGGAGGCACGGAGAACACCAGATTCTGCAGATCAAGACCCACTGTGGGAAGGGTGTGCATTCCAGCAGGGCTCCTTCCCCTCTTGGCTCCCAGCAGCCCCCTGAGTCCCAATGCCTCAACTTTCCTCACCACTTCACAGCCCTTCCTGGCAGTGACTCTGCTGGTACTGAGTTCCACACCTAGACCTACTGCCCAGGACAGGGTTCTCCCTCCCTCCTCAGAGAGCCATGTGCCACCAACATGTCACTCTCCTCCTAGCTGACCCTTTATGGGGCACTAGTCAGAAATGCACCTGCATCCCTGGACTTCACAGTCTCTGGGAGAAACTGCTTCCTCCTCTTGTGAGCATCCCTTCATCTCTTGCTCCCTCTGTTTTCTGTCCCTCTGTCCTCTGTCCATTCATCACTCTGTTCCTCTATTCCTCTCCCTCTGTTCTTGATCCTTGTATTCTCTGACCCCTGTTCCTTTGTCCCTTCATCCCTCTGTTCCTCTGTCATCTGTCCCATCTTTCTGTCCCTCCATCTCTCTTTCCCTCCATCTTCCATCTGTTTCATCCCTCTGTCCTCCCATCCTCTGTCCCTCTGTTCTCTGTCTCTGTCTCTCCATCCCTTCATCTGCCTGTCCTCTATCTCTTTGTACCTCTATTTTTCTGTCCCTCTGCCCCCTTATCCCTCTGTCCCCTTATCCCTCTGTCCATCTGTCCCCTTATCCCTCTGTCCATTCATCCTCCATCCCTCCTAGTCCCAGTCCACCGTGGCTGAATTGGTACCACTTCCTCATCAGGGCAGCAAGAACCCACAGGTTGGAAATGGGGACCCAAAATCTGTGTCAGGAACTCATCACAGGGACAGAAGAAGATGGAGCAGGGTAAGAATGAGGGGAGCTGGAGCCTCGGGGACTGCAATACAGGGGAGAGAGCATGTGTGGGAGGCAGGGATTCAGATAAAGGGAACAGGGCCCGGGGACTGACTGTGGGAGGAGTAAGGAAGCGGATCCAACTAAGCATCCGGGCATATGCAGAGCAGTGTAAACACCACCCTAGTGGTAGCCCCAGGCCAGCAAGGTTGCCATGGAAACAAAGAAGGAGGAGCAAGGCCCACTCCCATGGATAGAGGGGGATTGACTGGAATGGGGGTCGCACACAGAAACCCCCTCTTCAGGAGCCCTCGTCCTTTCAGGCAATCCTGGGTGTCACAGCCGAAAGGTGAGGCAAGGGGAGAGGGGCCGGCCAGTTGCAAGGATAGAGCATAAGGAAGAAGAGTTTCCTCTCCAGCCTGAGTTAAAAATCATACGATGTAAAAAAAAAAAATCATACAATGAACTCGATGAGTGTGTGAAAGATGCTGGTGACCACCTACTTAACTTGTCAGGATCAGGTTTTAATATCAAGGCCAAAGCTTGTTGCAAAAGGACAATATTACCGAGCCCCTCCCAGGGTTCCTATCAAGACTTTGTTGAAGTGGAATGCAGAAGTGGGAGTTGGAGTCTCCCCAGAATGCCTTGCCTCCTCCTGTCATTTCCCTTTTGTGCACCCCAAGTTAGGTGTAGGTTCAGAGTTGATGGCCGTAGCAGTATTTCCATCCTCAATTTTTCTGAGTTGGCTGCCCTGTGATGCATCCACATAATTGCTTGTTTTGTTTGTTTGTTTGTTTGTTTTGGTGGTTCCATTATGGGTTGTCTTTGCTTAGGAGTAAGCACAAGGTGAACTGCCTTGTCAAGACCAGGTAATAGTGAAGGACCCCACCAAAGGCCTGCCTCACCAACATGAGGGGCAGTTCACGGACCCCTCAGCCTCCAGCTCACCATTTCTTCACACTGGATCTGAGTGGGGTTCCGGGCAACTGTTCGCTTCTTTAATAACCAATCACACATTTATTGGTAGCAGCTCCAGCCTGGGATCAATACTCTCCAGCCTCCGCCTCTGCCTCAGAGACACTCCTGGTCTCTGTTCGTCAGTGCTCTGATCAGGACCTGTCAGACTGTCTCTGCCTTTTTCTCCTGCCTCAGCCTCTGTTTGACAGACCTCAGCTGCTTTCTTGAGGCGAATCGACCGTCCTCGGAGCACGATTGCTCTGGGTTTGTCTGGAGCTGCTTTTCCCCCCAGCAAGATATGAAGAACATTTCCACCTGTTTTAGCTGTCTCAGATCACAACTGCGCAATCTCGTGGCAGATTCAGAAATTCCTCCCCTGCTTCAGCAAGCCCCGGGTGTGTACTCTAATTCTAGCAAACTCCAAACGCATGTGTGTTTGCCGGTCGAGGAACTGAGGAGATGAGCAGATGCAGCTGACATGTGCTGTGAGGTGCCATTGTCACTGGGTGTCACTGGGTTTGCATGTCTGGTGCTGATAGAATATCACACGCAGAACATCACTTCTCGGAAGCAGCGTGTCTGTCTCTCCACCCTTCAATTTACACACGCATGTGAGAAGAGTATGAGTGTGTGTGTGTGTGTGTGTGTGTGTGTGTGTAAGTGAGAGAGTGAGAGCATGAGTGAGGGCACAAGACCATGAGTGATGGAGAGAGGGGCTCCTAGTTCCCGGGGGAGCCAATGACCAGGCCAACAGGAGGGGCTACATGTTGTTTTGGTCTGCCCAGTCTTGGGCAGTGACTTTGCTGAGCAACTGACTGGGTTTGGTTCAATTCTCCAGGGACTGTAGGAAGATGCCCTTGTGGGATGTGGCAGCCCAGGACCTTCCAGCTCTGCCTGACTGCTGAGTCCAAAGTCCCCTCTGTGAGGCTGTGGTCCAGCTGCAGCCCTGTCTGACCGGGTCCCCCTCACCTTCACGTCCTCCTAGCCTACGTCAGAAGAGAAAGGCTGCTCGGTTGCACCACTGTTGTGGTCTGGGAGATTTCTGAAGCCAGACAGGAACCCAATCCCTTGAGGAATGCCAGATGCCATCTGTGCACTGCAGTGTGAGCTCACCTGCCCTGTGTGCGCCATTAATCAGGCACTTGCAGGAGAAATTACCTCCCTCCCACATCAGAGGTGGGCACCGTGGGGTAGTTGTGAGTGTCCAGGGGTGATTGGAATATTGGGGCTTCTTGGAACTGAGGTCTTTGCTCCCTAAAGGGAGGTGGACACCACAAAGAGGAGGTGGCACAAACTGGGACATGCAGCTGCTGTCTCCTGAGAACAGAGAGATTTCATGCAGTAGCCAAAGCAGTAGGCAAAGAGCTATAAGGATGTCATGAAGAAACGGAAATGTTTGTTGTTACATAAAATGCAACTACTGGATAAGAATAAAAAAGTGTCTGTATCAGAAAGCAAAGGTGGTTCTGTTTATGACTGAAACCCAACTACAATCATGCTTGCAATCATGGTGCTTAAATAAAAATTTTATATAAAAAAAAAGAGCAAAGGTGGCATTTCTCATGCAGGAAAGATGTGGTGCATGATCGGAGAGTTGAGGTGCAACAGGCTAAGAGAGGAAGCAGGAGACATCTTAGCAGGAGAGCTCAGCAGCTAAAAGATTTTTAAAACTACAATACAGAAAACACGTAGGGCACTGATCTTGCGCAGAACCAAACCAGGTTCCATCCCTGGTATCTCAAATGGTCCCCCAAACCAGCCAGGAGTGACCTCTGAGCACAGAACCAGGAGTAGCCCTAAGCACCCAAAAGAATCAACAAAACAAAGACAAACTCAATACCTAACAACTCCCCTCTAAAGCGCTGATAGGAGAGTCTGGAGCACCAGGAACCAGTGTGGAAACAGACCTGCGTGACCAGGTAACACTCCTAAAAGCTTCTCCGAGGGAAAAATGACTTCAAAAGACTGAAAAACAGACTGACAACAGACTGTGCGCAAGCACGGAGGCAGAAGATCATCAGCTCATTTTCCCAGAAAGAATAATTTCCCAGAGAGATGCGGGATCAGACCACATCAGCACTCAGAAACATGCCGAGACTTCAAAGCCGAGCAAATGTGTGGCGGTGGAAATGGATTCATTACCCAGTCTCCGCCCGCCACTGCCTTGGCTGCTCCTGCACTCCAGAAGGCCCTGGATGTGAAGGCACATATATTTCTAATCGTTGTATCACCTTACCAGAGTCGCTTTGCACCATATTTCCTTCCTTGTAGCTAAAGAGCTACAACATGCAGATTCAAGACCAATAGAAGGATACACACAGCACAGCCCAAGATAACACTAAATGGTGCGGTCTCATGACCTCACAAACATGCATTATTGATTTCTAGGACTGAAATGCAGTGGGCAACTTTTCTGGCCACAGTGGAATAAAAATTGGAATCAAGAGCAGAAGGGAACTGGAAATTTCATTAATCGGTGGAAATTCAGCATCCAACATTGAAAAGCCACAATGTAAGGGAACATTCTAGAAGTAAATCAGAGGCCAGGGAGCTAGCATAGAACCTGAGAATCTGATTCTGCACTATGTGGCCTTGTCCCTCACCCCCAACACATCTGGACATCCTGAGGAGCCTCAGGCACTCGTATTCATCAGCAGACCAGGTGGGCTGGGTATCCCTAGGGTTGCCCAGCACCTTGGAGCCTAAACAAAAGAAAAACAAAAATTGGGAAATTGGGAGAGGCCAGAAGAATGGGACCAAGCTAAGTAGGAAGCACGGATCGCATTAGGGAGGGAAATTCTGGTCTGATAAAGTTAGCACTAGAAACAGAAACAAGGGGGGAGGGACAAGATAAAGAATCTGACTTATACCTCAAGAAACTAGAAAACTCAGCTCAATTGAAGCCTGGACTTAGCAAAAGGAAGGACACATACAGATTAGAGTAGGGATTAAAAGCTGGAAGATGGAAAGGAAATGTTTAAAAAAAAATCAATAAGACATACGTGCCAGCCTTTTTTTTTTTAAGATAAACATAATTTATTATCCTACACCTGGACCAAGAACAAAAAGTCAAGACAGGAATAAAGTCACGATGAACTAAGCTCAGGAACTGGGCAGAAGCCGGAGACTGGCCTACCAAACACGGAATCAGTTCTCCATGGCTGGGACAAGAACTCAAGATCCAACAGCTCAGATCCCTGGTAGAAAAGACAGTAGACACTGTGACTGTGCCTGCCAGCTGTGGCAATGACCCACTGAACCATAGCAAACCACAGGCACAAGATCTTAGGCCAGACAGGTGCTGAGAAGTGATGGGGCCACAGTATCAGACACAAGAGCTGGAGTGAGGGCTGAGAGGTGTCTGCAGACCCAGAGCCCAAGGGTGCCTTTTAATGACACGCCTAGAAACTGGGGACTCAGACCATTGAGGACAGACTCAGAGGGGATAGATACTACTTCCAGAAGACACAAGATGGTGATAGCGTGCCCGGCCTCAGACGCTGCATATGGTGTTGATTCAGGTCAGGCAGACACAGGTTTCCTGGAGCTGAAGTGAGACCAGGGACAGTGGTGGTAGGTGGCTGTGGTGGGGATGTGAAGCAGAGTGGTCAAACATGGGCCACTGCAGTCTTCCAGGACAGGAGTGTAAAGGATGGAGGTACACAGGATCCATGTAGTCTTACCAGGCTGGAGCTACAATGGCAGGTATAGAGCAGCCCACAGACACCATGAGGGGAACATGCTGTTGATGCCGAAAACATGAACCATCTCCCCAACAGGACTCAGAGGGGACAGCAGTGCCACTGAGCTAAGTGGGATGATGAAGCTATGTATGTACTCCTTAGCCAAGAGGAGGAGTAGCCATGTTCCTCTGCACCCCGAGAATGTGCTGAGGGGTCTCTCTCATGTTAAGTACTCCTTCTACACACAGAAAGAGAGAAGGAAAATAAATTAACTCGCTCAACATCTTGAAAGCGTGAGACAAGATCTTCAGAAAAACAAAACTGAGAATGTTCTTTGAAAAAGAGAATTTTATTTCTGAGGAAAGAGTTGGAGCTCAGGTCCTGCTCCCGGTGAAAACACTCGAGGAAGGAGCAAAAGCCTAGGTAGACATAAAAAATATCTCTAAAGTAAAACCAGGACATGAAAATGAACAGACAAAATGGAATGATTCCAGGAAGTAATAGGCTGCAAAGAATGCGAAGATTTTTAACCTTGACCAGCGGTTTTCCTTCAAGCTTCAATTTTCTTTCCAAATTTTATTACCTGGATAATAATATTTAGTTAGCTATAATATCGCAAATATTGCTTATTGGATTTCTGGTTAAAATCCCTACACATGCGCACGGCGTGTGGATGAAAGAGCTGACGTGAATGTATTTTCATGCATGAAGCCACAGAGCTAAGTCAGAGGAACAGAAGGAGGCATTGCAGGGAGACTAGCCTGGAGCAACCAGAGATCCAGTGAGCCCCGGGACCGAGGGAGGCCACATGGCCAAAGCCCAGCTCTTTTAAAGCCATCTCCGGCTTTATGTTCCACTGTCCTCATGAGCCAGTTCTCTGTGACTCTGCCATGCAGTGCTCAGTGTCAGTGGGTCTGAGATGGCCCCACACCTCTGCAGGTTCATTATCCCAGACCTTCTCAATGTGGCCCAGGATGGAACTAGACATGCCTCCCTCCACAATGTCCCAGATCCCTTCCCACTCTGTCTGTCCCCTCAACAGGCACCCTTATTTATTTTTTTAAAATATATCTTTATTTATTTTTGGTTTTGGTACCACACCCTACAGTGCTCAGGGGTTACTTCCGACTCTGCTCTCAGAAATCATTCCTGGCAGGCTCAGAGGAATCATATGGATTCTAGAAATCGAACCCGAGTCCATCTCGGGTCAGCCATGAGAGGCAAATGCCCTGCTACTGTGCTATCTCTCTCCTCCAATAGGCACCTTTTTAGGTTGCTTTGGTGTTGTTGCAGTGGAGGAATCAGGCTGCCATTTCCATTTCTTTTTGTTGTTGTTGTTGTTGTTGTTGTTTTGGCCACATCCTGTGGCGCTTAGGAGTTACTCCCGACTCTGCATTCATAAATCACTCCTGAGATGCCTAGAATAAAACCCAGTGGGCCACAGGCAAGGCAAACACCCTCTCCACTATACTATCACTTCAACCACTTCATTTTAGTCTCTTTTTAAGAGAAAACATTTCCTATTAACTTTCGAGGCTATTTAGGTTTATAAATCTCAATGGTTTTGTGGCCTCAAAGCTACCATATCAACATCTGATTTGGTATATCATATGGAATATTCTACAATATTTTATTGTAGAAGTTTAAAAAATACACACAAAGAAGAGGAGAACAGGAACATTCTTGGGCTCAAAAACAGTCTGGATGAACAGGGCTGTGATCCTTAGAAGTGAAGCAACAGGCCCGGACACTGCGAGATCCATGTGGATAAAGAAGTTAAAGCAAATCACGTTCTCTGTGGCAGCTGTGGTGGGGATGAGTGGGACATCAGATCCAGATCTGGCCAGGGTCAGATTCGTGCAATGCCATGAGAACTCAGCTGCAGCCTGGCCCAGAAGTACAGGACCTTCCTGGGCCTCTAGGTCCTGCCCTGCACAAGGTCTTTACTATGGTCCCAGCTCCATCAGGCCAGAGTGGTCGAGCCTTACTCCCTTGGGCTGTTTGAGCCCTTTGTCGGGAGAAAGAACAAATCCTCTCCACAGAGCAGCTGTGTTCCAAGCACAGAGCTTTTGTTTCCGGTAATTGGGGCTGGTTCCAGATGGTGGTATTAATTACTGATCTCCATCGCATGCCCACTAATAGCGGTGCGCATTATACAAATCTCACTCCCTAATGAATCGGCAGACGAATATATTCTGTCCGTTTACAACACTGCGCTCTGGAAATTAGAGGCTGCGTTACCAAACCCAGAGAGAAAGAAAGACGCTGCTTCTCCCTGCTCCAGGAAGAATCTTAGCCAAAGAAGGAAATGCAGAGTTTGGATGCAGTTTCCACACCCTGTGGGACAGAAAGAGAGAGACAGACAGACAGACAGACAGACAGAGACACAGAGAGAAAGAAGAGAGAATAGATAGAAAGAAGAGACAGAGAAAGAAGAGAGGATAGATAGAGAAAGAAGAGACAGAGAGAAAGAAGAGAGACAGAGATAGAGACATGAACAGAGACAGAGAGACAAAGACAGAGAGACAGAAAGAGAGATAGAGAGACCCACAGAAAGATGTGAAACTAATGCTCACCCCAAGTGCACTTTAGAAATTTTGTGACTTCTGGCATTGGTTCTTTTTCTCTTAAGGGGACTTGGTGGCTCTCAGGGTTATTTCTGATTCTGCGCTCAGAAGTCACTCCTGGCAGGCTCAGGGACCATATGGGATGCCAGAATTTGAACCGGGATCCGTCCTGGATTGGCTTCGAGCAAGGCAAACCCCCTGCTGCTTTGCTATCGCTCCAACCCTCCTGCATAAGTTCTAAGGCTTTAAATCCAGCTACCAAGATAGACTGCATACATCCACACTTGATCTTCATCAATCTGTGAAATCAAGGGAATCAATCCAACTCCTTATGCACTGTATCCATACAAATGTTGACCCGTCCGAAATGTTCCTCCAGTGAAACAAGTCACAAATCAAATGTTCCTTCTTGCTGCTCTTTTTTTTTTCTTTTTCCTGTTGACTTTTTGTTGGATTTCATGGCTTTATATTAAGTTACTAATGGGTCACACTGAGAACAGATTCCTTTACATTAACAATAATTATGCCAACAGCATTGAGTGTCTGCTCTTGTTCAATGCACCTAATGGAGATGAACCTACTTGCTCATCAAAGTCACACTGTGTAACCCTGTAAGTGTTAAAACAAGGACTCTAAGTCTCACAGTCATAAGCAAAGAAGAATTGTATTTATCAGTGGGTGTTGGTGTGAAGGGATCTCCTTAATTTACAGGATTTAAGTAGTTTTATTCCTTATATTGAAATATATTTCTAGTATTTAAATGTGCACATTGCCCCTGGACAAAGTGTAAGTAAATAGAATATATTGGGGGAAAGGAAGGGTAAGACAAAGAAAGCTTAAGAAAAAAATATGAAAAGTTTGCAAGTTGCAATAAAATATTTCTGGAATAACAATAGATATAAAAAGGCTGAGGATACTAAAAAACTGTGAATATTTTTCTCTAAAATTTCAAAATAAGGACATTTTGGAAAAAAATATTACATTTACATATATGAACACTGGGAATGCAAAAACACAACCTAGAATTCTATACCAGGATGACTTCTTTTGTGAAGCCTAGAGCAGAAGGAACTCCATTTTGTCAAACCAATGTTAGATTTCCATTTAAAGCTAACAAGGCTAAGTTTTCATTTATGGGCTAAGTTTCTATCCCAACAATAATGACACAGATCCAAGGCTGCTATAAACCACAATATACTGCCCTAGACATCAAGCCATAAAAGGACATGATGAAACACCCTAGACAAAAGCCAATCAACTTAAAGGTCAAGACTTCCTGCTTCTAGCTCTATATAACCTGGCTTGTGACCCCTGGGCAGGGTCGCCTCCTTCGAGAAGTGACACTGGTTGTTCATTTTGGAGCTGTTGGTAAATGGAATAAAACTTTGCTTTGTTTTATTTCAAATGTGTGGTCTTGTCCTTCGACTCCAGACTTTTTTCTTTTTATTGATTTATTTTTTTATTTTAATAATTTTTATTTTGACCAAAGTGGATTACAAATCGTTCACAGTAGTATATTAGGTACATAGTGGCATTGATTCCAGACTTTAATACTTTAACAGGCCGGTGTTGCTTGAGCAGCACAGAGAAGACATAAAGGAGACTGTGGAGATAGTCAGAGTGTTCTAGACATGCTCTGAGATATAGGACAGGTCACAGGTCTGGTGATAGAAGCCCCCACATGCTATCTGATTTCCCTGTCCTTTCAGGTAAAACTGTTGGAGATTCAGATAAGCTTAGTCGAATATTTGTGTGAGAAGACAGAGGCTGAAATAGCTCCAGTGGGTTGGCAGAGGAAAAGTAAATTAGGTCTCAAATTGACCAACTCAAATAACAGTCAGACCTGGAGGTTTAGAAGGCTGAAGCCACACTGAGTCTGCGGGATGGGAGTGTTCTGACCTGTATGTCTGTTCCAGCAACTGAGTTGGCCAAGGTACAAAGGCTGTAGGTGAATATGTCTATGAGCAAAAACAAAAACAAAAACAAAAACCCAAAACTATCAGTTCTAAATCTTAAAAAAATTATAATATCAGGGGGATTGGAGAAATAGTTCAGTAGGTAGGGTTATTGTCTTCTATCCAGCTAACCCAGGTTTGATCCCTAGAATATTATGTGGTCCCCTGACCACCACCACACATGACAATAACAACAATAACTTCTAATGGCAGAGACTTTAAATAGCAGAGACTAGAAGATAAAACTATAGAATGAAGGAAAGAGAAAATAGTCATGACTGAGCAATAAGAGAATTCTTGTAAGTGACTCCAGCACACCGTTTTAAAACATCAGCGAGTGGAAATTCACCAAAACATTAACCAAGTTTTCTAGATGAAAGACACTGAGAGACTAAAGGTGTCAGTGTCAGTGGCTGGCAAGGAGAGACTGAGTGTGATGTGGAGGCCTAGGGAGGAGGGACATAGGCACTGTCCCAGGGGGGAAGGGTGAGGCCTTGTCAGAGCCTGTGGGTTTGAAGAGCCTGTCATGGGCCCCTTATGCCCTGCCAATGGCCTTGAACCCAACACATGCTGCCTGCTCTTTTCCCTGCACCCATACTCATAGATGTATAACCCCAAAGGTCCAAAGTTGCCAGGTCACTGCATCACCTTTCTAGAAGGTTCGGGAATTTGCATCCACACTGGTCTCATCAGTGCCCAGGATGAAACAGTGCTGCAGGGATTTGCACTTTAGGGGCCAATGGAGGGGACACCTCAGACACTGCCATCATGGCCTGATCTGATTTAGGACATTATTAAACTGACTCGGTTATTTCAAGTCAATCAGCAGTGTCTGAGGTTCAAAAGGTGCTTCTCAGACATGCAGTAGGGAGGGGATGAAGCATTGATATAACTAAGACACAAGGGCATAAGCGTTCAGAGTCTGCTGATCTTTGCACACTAATCTGTGTCAATGAGGTCCATGGCCTTCTGTTGTGTCAACTGTGGCTGTATTTGCTGTGGCTATTTTTCCACCTCCCTTGTTAAATAAAAATATAAAATATAAAGTATAAAGTCCATGAGTTGGGTGAGGCCACCCCAGGCACCGTGTTTCTAACCCCTTAGGCCAATAAGTCGCAGAGAAATAATTCATAGGCAGTCAGTTAAAGTTTCATTGGAGTCAGCTTGCTTTTATTCCATGGCTTCTCTCTGTCATATGCTTTTCCTCACATCTCCTTCTCTGCTAAGCTTTCTGCTGTCCTCACCCCTCTCTTTCTCTGCTTTTTGCTGCTTCTCTCACCTCTCCACAGCCAGACATTTTTATTCTTTATTCAAAACAGCTTGCCCTATCCAGGTATGGGTGTGTTTGATAATCCAGGTAGGATTAAAATCTCTAAAGAAAGTTTAGGTAAAAAAAGGCATTGGTGGCAGGGTTACACTCCCTTTGTCTTTCATCAGCCTAATCAATAGGATACCAACTTCATTAGCTCCTTAGAGCACTGGATTTTCTTTTATTTTTAAATTTTTTTTTAATTTAAGCACCGTGGTTACAAACATGATTATAGTTGGGTTACAGTCACAAACAGAACATCCCCCTTCACCAGTGTAACTTTCCCCTCTCCCCCTTCCCATCCCTTGCCTGTATTCAAGACAGGCATTCTACTACAGTTATTTGTTTTTAAGTTCAGTAAACTTTTTTTTTTCTTAAAGGATAAGTGTTTAAAAAAATTGCAATAGTAAAGGTGTGACTGTGGCAATCGCCGTTGTTTGCATAGGCCCAGAAAAATATGGGGAAAACGGGTAAAATATCCTTGGCCTGATTATAAGAAGGCCTCAACCCCGAAGTTTATTGGCATAAGACCGACTCTGGGCTCCAGGCATACCAGTCTGTCCAATCTGAGCCATTCTCTGTGGTTCTGATGAAACTTTTTCACACTTTAGCTTTTGTTGATATCAGGTTCCTATATTTAAAGATTCTGGATTCTATACATTTCTTTCATCGAAGTCAGGCTGATGTGGAGCATCCTCTAGTTTCAGCACACCATTAGATGCGGAGCGATCTGCCCTGCAAGCAGGCTGTTGCTGAGTTGTCTGGGTGTTGAGAGCACTCTTTGGAATAAGTCAATGCCAGAGCAGTGGTAAATCTTCCACAGTTGAGGGTTGCATCCTGGTAATGCTGTAGACAATTGTAGTTGTTTCTGTAGATGGTATCCATTGCTCAGGGGTGTATGGGCAATGCCCATTCTTCTGAGACCTAAGCCAAATCATTATGCCAATGTTCAGAATATAAGGCCTAACTGCATTACCAACTTGGTATTCCCATCTCTATTAGATAAGAACTTGCTTGCGTATGTATTATTTTCCCATTTTAATGTAGAGCACTGAATTTTCTCTTTGATCTACCGGCCTGTAAAAGACAGTGTGAATGTGCAGACCTTGAAGAGGGATTAAGTCCCCATGGCTAAAGCCTGTAGTCAGAACCTCCTTTCCACCCCTGGGCCTGGAAATGTCCCAGTCCTGTATAGTCCCTGCTAGTGACATTTAAATAAGAAGAGTAATCATCAGAGGTCTGCACAATACATTTTTATAGGAAACTTTAATTTTAATTTTTCAGTAATTTTGGATATTTATTTTTCAAAATTGCCCTCCATTTTGTGGATGTTTGCAATAATGTTAGAAAGCATAATAACAAAGACATTTAAATTATAAAAGGATCTGATGAATAAATTTGTGGTTGTGTATGGCAAATTTATCCATTAGGAAAAATTATCCACCAGATCCTCTTATAATTTAAAATATCTTTGTTGTTATACTTCAAAATATGCTGCTATTCAAGCTTATTTTTATGCTCCTTTATTTTATGGTCAGTTGCTGGGAGCTTGTACATTTTTGTTATGAAAGCCTTTTAGTATTATTAGTGACTCAGTTTCATACTTCTGCTTTTTCTCTTGAGTTCTTCTCTTCTGTTTTGCTATTTGCTATTGCTATTTGCTATTGCTGCTATTGTTTCCTTAACTTCATGTGCCTAGTACTTTTTTTTATTAGCTTGAATATTTCTGTTCTTTCCAGATTTTCTGTATTTTACCTTCAAGATTATCAAATGATAATTTTTCACAAATAAAGCCAAAGTTGTTCTGGATGTTCCATTACTTTGCCATTCTTCAATTTTTCTGAACACTTCAGCCTTCTCAGTCCTGACTCGCTCCCTATTTCTGGGTGCAAGCCACAGTCCGGTGTCTCTCCAGCCTTGTGCTCAACTGGGGTTTTCAGAATGAGGAGCAACCCCCATTCTGAGAGAGGCCTATCTATCTGTAATGAATAGTGTGGGATGATTTCCACAGAAGCTGCTGTATCTGAAACAGCACAGACCTGGTCATAGTGTTTCTTTGCTGCTTTGGAAGGTTCCCTGGAAACCTGCACTTTCAGTGCTCACTCGCCGCATGGCACATGCTATACATGTCCCTTTCCATCTTTGCATGTTCTGTCTGTGAGCAGGCCATTCTTAGAGCCTATCCGTTCCCGGGGGGCATCTGTGCCCCAACTTTTATAACAGAGCAAAGCTAAATGGTGGGGCCTGGAGAGCAGCCTCCATCTCTGCAAGCGCCAGCAGGCAAGTCCAGCTCTGATCGAGGGATAGACCCCAGCTTGGATCTGCTTCGGGAAGCAGCCCAGGAGCAAGTTTCTGTACAGTGTGGGACCTAAGTGGGTCCCCAGTACAGGCCCTGAACCCTTCTGATGAACGAAAGAGAAAGAGGCAAAAAAGGGTCCTCGTGGTCATGCCAGAGGACAGCTGCAGTAGGGCAGCGGGTGCCCATGTGCCTAACTGATGGTTCCACTTCTAGATCAGGGCCAGGAAGCACAGAGAGCAGAGACAACTGAGGCTCGTGCATGGCTGTCTGCTTCCTGTGTCTGTGGCTGGCCTGAGGCTGAACCACCAGGAGCAGGAAAATATCTGAGATAACCTTATGGCCGAGTCAACCACCCTGTCAGGAACAGTCTCTGCTAAGAAGACTCCCAGATCAGCACCACAGCCAGTGGGGGGAGGTACATGTCCTTCCCCGCCATAAACCAGTACACATGGGGATAGTGTGGGTCACTTCTTTCTGCTTCCCCCAGCTTTAATTCCTTCACTCACTTCTGAGCACTAAGTGCTAAGCCCTGAGCAGTGAGCACGGAGAACTCATCCTGACAACTCCCTGGCTGGGGGCTCCCAGTTTGGATCGGGGTCTCCGAGAGACCCAGAGGGTGTGGCCTCACTTTGCATAATATGTGGAGTGTTTGGTTCTGAGACCCAGCTGGGGTCTGGGAAACGAGTCCTGTTCTCTATCCTCTGATCTCAGGAAATGCAACTGCATGAACACATAATGCAGATGGCCAGCAGGGGTAAAAGAACCCAAGATACTGCTCCTACAAGGACAAGATGGGGTGGGAGCAGGGACGTTGCACCATGTGGACATGACAATGTAGTTCTCCCAGTCTCAATGCTCCCTCAGCCTCTTCCAACAAGCCTGTGCCTGTCAGAACCTGTCCCAGCACAGGCTCTGGGCCAATGACTATCCCCTCACTGCCCACCCCCTAAACCCCTCTGCACTCACCTTATCCCATAACAGTGCCCATACCTGGAGCTGCCTTCATGTCCTGAGCACAGGGCCATGCAGCTGACTAGGGCGTGCTCTGTGCATGAAGAAATATTTTGTCCTGCTGCTGAATGGGCAAAGGCCTTTCTAGGCCCACAGGCTCATCTATGGAGGGGACACCACATGCCCACAAACCTCCCAACATTACTCATGGCTCTGCCACTTCAGTGCTCTGAGGCTGGCAGCAACCAAGACTGTGGAAGCATCTTCTGCAGCTAATGACAGACACATGGCTAGTGAGCCGCTATCAGAAGCAGCCAAGCTGAGGAAATGCCATTAGAGGGACCAGATGCTGCGATCTGCTAGCCCCCACTTCCCGGGCAGAGGTGACCCAGCCCTGAAACTGGAGGATGTCTGCACCTGTGCCCTGCTCCATTGTTGATTATAATAATAAAATATTACGTATAAAGTTCATGTGTTGAATGAGGTCTCCCTCAGCACAGCACGGTGCCTCTAGCCCCTTCAGCCAGCAGAGCTGAAGATGAAGGATAATGACAGAAAAATAATTCACAAGCAGTCAGTTAAAGTTTCATCAGAATCAGCTTGCCTTTATTCCAAGGCCTGTCCACCGTGTGCTTTTCCTCACATGGCTTTTCTGCTAAGCTTTCTTTTTCTGTTTTTATTTCAGTTGTTTTTAGTTTTTTTTTTTGTCCCAAATTTCCAATACAGACCAGGCAAGGGTCTGGGTTGAGGTATATATAGGGTACGTTTACTGTACCTCCTCTTTCTATGTTTTTAGGTTTTGCCACTATTAATTGTTTACAACAGAGGAGAGCTCAAGTTTTTTTTAATTTTTATTGTGGCCAAAGTGAGTTACAAATCTTTCACAATAATATTTAAGGTACATAATTTCTGCTAAGCTTTCAGTTCCCTCTCGCTCTCTGCTCTTGCTGCTCTTCTGCTGCTTCTCCTATACTGCTTATCCCATGTCTCCCCCACAGGAAGATTCTCTTATTCTTTATTCAAAATCACCCACCCATTCCAGGTGTGGGAGGGTCTGACCAACCAGATGGGATTAACATCTCAAAAGGTAAGAGTGTTGAGGGAAGGGATACCTTGTACTCCATGGGGAAAGGTGCCCAGGCATGGGAGGGAGAAGTAAGAAGGCTGTCCACCCACTCTTCTCACCCTTGCACCTCTGTGGTGTTCAACTGCTTCATCTTTGTAGTCCTGTCCTCACCCCAGCACCTCTGGAGGTGTCTGCCTACCTCACCCCTGAACCCCTGCCTGCCTTACCTCTGCACTTCTGGGGGTATCTGCCCACATCATCCTTATACCTGCCCAGGACAGGGGAAACTTCTCTTCTCTCAGAGGTACCATCTCAGGAGCAAACTGCTGTGTCTCACCTCAGGATTATGTCCCATAAACACAAAGTTCCTGTTCTCAGGGAAATGTTGCCTTTCCTTCCCCAGCATGCTGCCCAGGGCTCCACAGAGGCTTTCCTCTGCCTTTTCTTTTCCTTCCTCTCTTTCTCCTAGAGAGCTGAGAGTGTGTCTGGGGAGACTCCAGTCAAGATCAAGGGCACAGCCAGGGAGCACACAGATGAGGAAGGAGACAATAGCCAAGGCACTTGGCCTGAGTGGAATGACATCCTGTGGCCAGCACAGGCAGGCCTCCATTGCCTCCTTAACATCACAGTAGCCTCTGTGCCCCATGCAGCTCCCCCAATTGATGCACACTGAAACAGAGCTGAAGACAGGCAGTACTCAGCTCCCAAACACCTGCAGGGGGCACCACTGTAGTTGCCCTGTTCCTGCCAGGAGGTCAGTGTCCCAGAAGGGGACCTGAGTTCTGACTGTCCCATCCTGTAACAGCAGGAACATTCGTACAACACCCAACTCAAAGTACACCCCTGATTCCCATTATGGGTCCCAGGAAAGATGCAAAAGAACATAAATTTAGGGACAGAGACCTCAGTGGGGCTAAGTAGTACTGACCCACTTAGGGGAGACTGAAGTTTGACCTTCCTAATCAGGTATCTGCATGCAGCCATACAATTTCTCCATTAGTCTTCGTTCCTTATCTGACATGACCAGCTCAGAGCTGGTCCAACCATTGACCCCTATGGGTGGTGTGTCTGAGAACTGACCCTGCCCAGAAACCCTGCACACTCCTTGAACTGCCCATACAGACAGGACCTAGCTCTGACCTTAGAGGGCCAGCTGTGCTAGAGGTCTCTCATCCAGCACTTCACAACTAGGCACAGCTGCCAGCCATGGGGACATTTTATGTGATATTTCAAAAGGGCTTTCTGGTGGTAATGAGAACATCAAGTCGTCCTGGATGTGACTAGAAAAATCCAGGGAAACACTTAGCATGTCCGACTCTCATCTAAGTGGTTTCCATACTATTGGGATTTTAAGTAAATCAAACAATTAATTCCAGGACTTCCATCGTTAGGACCAGAGTCTGTGCACACGGCGACTGGACTGGGGAGCCCATCTAAGGAACGAGGAGATGTAAGAACACAGTAGACTGCTGTGCAATTAAAAGCCAAGTGTGAGTAATTGGAAGGGCTATTCTCCAGGAGTGCCCAGGACAGCCAGGGCCCCCGTCAATCTGGTGGCCTCAAACGGCGTGACACTAACATATTAGCCAAAGTGCATTTATTATAGCTTTTTACCAACCCGGGCGACTCTGATTTAAAGTCATGCATTCTAATGTGTTTTGACAAGTAAATTGCTTGCCTTTTCTCCATGATAGCCAACCACATAAATAATGCATGCGCAGTAATAGCTCGAGCAATAATGTAAAAGTCAAGCAGGAAGCGCACACGGCATGTTAATGATAAAAGGTGCTTCAGCCGCTGGAGGAGTCAGACCAAGCACACACCTGAGCCAGACGTGCCCCGTATGGTGTCCGCTCAGCTTCTCTGCCTCTCTCCCTTTGTTCTTCCTATCTCCTTTCTTTCTTATTTCTTTCCCTTCTCTATCTCTCCTTTCTTCCTATCTCCTCTTTCCTCTCTCCTCCTCTTTCCCTCTATCTTCACCTCTCTCTTCCTCTCTCCCCCTTCTCCCCTCTACTTTCACCCCATCTCTCCCTCTTCCTCCCCTCTTTCTTCTCTCATTTTACTCTCCCCCTTCTCTCTCCATTCTCTTCTCTCTTGTTTCTCTTTCTCCTCTCTCTTTCATATCTATCTTCTCTCTCTCTCTCTCTCTCTCTCTCTCTCTCTCTCACACACACACACACACACCACTGAGTTTAAAACCAGATTTTTTTTCCTTAGACAACTTTAAGATTCTTGATATCATTGTTACTTTGGCCAATACTGTTTCACTTAATAGCTATTTTCTAAATTTACCAGCATGAAATAGCAACCTAACAATAGCTATCGAGGTAACTGTATGGTACAGGAGATGATTTTTATCTGAGCAGAGTATTTTTCCAGCTAAGCCACCACAAAGGCTGGGTCTCTGAGCAGCAAACCAGGCCAGAATGCTCAGGAGAAGCACAACGTCCTCCCAGCTCTGCTACAGTGCTTCATTGCTTCCTGCTTTCATGAGCTATACTCCCTCATACCGTCTGGTCAAATTGGAATGGCATGAACCACACATATTCCACCTCACATTACCTTGATGTAAATTAGCACCATCATAAGAAATCACATGTATATGGAGGAAGAAGGAGGACTAGTGGAGAATTAAGTGGCACAACAGTTGATTTTTTGTGGGGGGCACAACCATTGATGCTTAGGGGCTACTCCAGCTATGTGCTCAGAAATTTCTCCTGGCTTGGGGGGACCACATGGGATGCAGGGGGAGAGAACTATAGCCCATTCTAGGCTAGCGTTTGAAAGGCAGATGCCTTACCTCTAGCACCCCAACATTTGATTTTCTATTGCTTGCTTGGCCTGGACACTTTGTTCAGAAGAAGAGACACTGTGATCCATCTAATGGTTGAAGCTTCTGGGCAGGTGGATTAGGGAGGTGGTAGGAGAAATGGAAGGACCCATCCAATACTGGCCCATCATCAGCTATAAAGCAGTTCCCTGCTTTTAGGTATTAGGACACCTAGATTCAGGGTAACTGTATGTGTGACACTGAGTAGCCACTGAGGGGAGAGGACTTGTGATTCTGGCCACTGCTTTGAATGACCAAAGGAAATGGCTCAAAGGAAATGCCCAGTTAACATCAGAGTCAGAAGCTGAGTCCAGAGCAAGTACAATGGTAAGTAGTGCCAAAGGTTTAATGAAGAATAACTTCACCAATCTAAATAGATGAGTTAAAACAAAGACTGTCAAAATGGATGAAAACAGCTGCCCAAACGCAGGGCACACCCAAGACTAACCTCCAGACATGCCCAAATGGGCAGAAACAGGTGTAGAAGAGTCAGTCCAAAATAGGACTCAAGCCCCAGCAGAACAAGAGCCAGCATCCTAGGGATGAAAGAGCATGAGGAAAAGCAGAGGGTTCATCCACCAATCGGCTGTCTGTCCTCTTGCACCCGTCTCCCCAATCAAGCAGTAGTGAGCAGAGAAATCCTTGATGCAGCTTCAAGGAGACAGACTGAATCGGCATGGACACAAGTTGATTCAGAGGTCAGGATTGGTGAGCATTGAGTGAGAAGCATTCAAACAGCAGGTAAATGTGGTCAACATATGAACTGTATCACCAGCACCTCAGAGCGTGTCTGTCCCAAGACCCTGACACTCACATACACAGAATAAATCCCCATAAACCAGAAACAACAGAATTATACAGTGCCTTTATACCCCAATCATTTAAACTGAAAATCAACTACAGAAAGAAGCTTGAAAATCCTCATATGCACAGAAATTCACCAGAACTCATCTAAATAATACATAGATCAAATAAATTTTTTTAAAAAAATTAAATACAAGGATTTTGTTTGGTTGGCTTTGATTTGGGGGTCACACCCAGTGGTGCTCAGGGGTTACTCCTGGCTTTGTGCTCAGAAGTTGCTCCTGGCAGGCACGGGGGACCATATGGGATGCCAGGATTCGAACCACCATCTGTTAGAATCAGTTGCGTGCAAGGCAAATGCCCAATCGCCATGCTATCTCTCCAGCCCCTAATACAATGTTTTAAAATTAAAATATAACCTTCCAAACGTGTGGGCTTTAGAAAAAGCAGTGCATGGAGGTAAAATTATAGTATTGAACGCACATATTAAAAATCAAGAATGCTAAATAAATAACATAACCTTCTGCCTTAGGAAATAAGAAAGAGAAAAGAATGTTAAATTTAAAATAAATAGAAAAAACAGTAACCATCCAAGCACACACGAGTGGAACTGACAATATGGTGTCTATCGAGAAAATCAATGAGACCCACAGCTCCTTGGAAAATACCGATAAAGTAGACAACTGAAATGAGGGAAGACACAGCTGTTAATGTTGTCAGGGAAAACATCACTGTAACTCTGGGGACATGAGAATGATCACCAAAGAAGGCCCCTGGGCTCACACACTACACAGCCGGATGGGCTGGGTCGATTCTATACAAAGGCGTTGTCCCACACTACCAGGAATAAAAATGAGATGGGACAGACATGCACACCTAATATATGGCATCACTCATTGGTATCATTCCCACACAGAAAAGTCACACATCCAGATTAAGTTTGCTGGTGACATTTCCCAAACACAGGGAAGAATTCAGATTAATTCTTTATCTGATATCCCATAAGATAGGACTAGAGAGAATATATGAGGCCAGAATTACCTGATATCAAAAGAGATCACAAAAAGGAAAGCTATAGACTACTACTTTACCAAAACTAGGTGCCATCAGCCTCAACAAATATTAGCAAATCAAATTCAATTACTATTTAACCTGGCCACGACAAAGGGAGATTAACTCAGACCTGCAAATCTAGTTCAACACAGAGATTTCAATTAATGTCATCTAATATATCTACAGACTAAATTCATAAAGCATGATTATATAGATACAAAAAATGAGAAAACACAAAACCACTCATGAGTTTTTCTTTACAGGCAGAACCATGGAGAGAGCAGAAAGGTTCCCAAGGCATTAGGGAGAAGGAGGGGTGAATAAGAGGGTGAATAGTACAGAAAGTTCAGGGCTCTGTGAGGTGTCCATGATGAATACATTTGCCTGACTCTAATCTAAGAGGTCACGAAGCCCCATGTTTACATGTCCCTGAAGGCATAGCTCTGGTAACAGACACTGTTCTGATGTGGGATTCAGTGGTCAAGCTGCTGTGTCAGATGAGGACATGGAAACTCAAGAACTTTGTTTTGTGTTCTAATGTGTTGGAAACCTAAAATTCCTTAAACAAGAGGTGTGTTCATTGGGGGGTGGGGAGAGAAAGTGTGTGTGACTTCCTTTGAGAAAGCAGACAGGTCCTCAGTTGCTTAGCGGAAATAGATTGGACTGTTGGGGAGTAGTGCATGCTTGGTGACAGCTGTGTTTTTCAGAAACTGAAGCGTGTTTGACAAGTAGCTGGCTTTGATTTTCTTTCATTTCTCAACCATTGCTTCCTAGAAGACCCAGTTTATGGGACTTTGGCCTCCATCATCCACAGAGTGTGTTATGCTATTATGTAAGTACCCTGAGCCCAAATCTAGACACAATCTGTTGTTTTAATAACAACACAAATGCACTTAGCAAATGCACTAGAATGGAATTACTGGGCAGACACCCATTTCCCATTTGCATCTTTATCCAATATCCTTTGCAATACTCTTCCTGATCAGGATTACAAACTAGGAGTTATAAATGCTATTTGTATTTGGTTTTGGGCCCCATCTGGTGGTGCTCAGGACTTAGCTCTTGGCTCTGCGCTCAGGGGATCATGTGGAGTGCCAGAAAATCAAATTGGGGTCAGCCAAGAGCTAGACAAGTGCCGTCCCCCTGCCCTGCCTCCCCTGGCCTCTCTCAGTGTCATTTTAAATGTGTTTTCCTACCAAGCAGGACATAGTTGCCTAAGTTTCTCCATATGTCCATTTGAAACAATAAACAAGCAGCTCTTTGCCTTCTCAACAAAAATATGAGCTACAGAGAAGCCTATTTTCTCAGAAAGAGAGAAAATGACTCAACAAAGAAGGCAGATATCAGAATCCTGCCCAAAGAAAATTCATCCCGGCAAGGATGTGAGTGGGGGTCCACAACCCCTGTCTCCTTCCCATAAGGACATTTGCACACAGATCACAAGATTGAAATAATAGTGATCACACTTCAGGACAGTTAGAGCTGAAGAAGGCTCCATTGTCCCTGGTATCCCACCTGCTGTTGGTTATATAGAACCAAAGCAATGGTAGAGTGAGCTGGTCCAAGACATAGTTCCAAAATTGAATCATGAGTCAGAGTATTAGCACAGTGGTAGAGCATTTGCCTTGCACACTGTCAATGCAGGACAAATGCGGGTTCAAGCCCCTGCATCCCATATAATGCCGGAGCCATGAGCAATTTCTGAGTGTAGAGTCATGAGTAACCCCTCAGTGCCGCTGGGTGTGATCCAAAACGAACAAAAAGAAAAGAAAACCTGAGTTATGAGAACTTGGAATAGAAAAGCCCCAATGTCTCCAAATAAATAATAAGCACAATTAAAATTTACTCATCTACATAGTTGGGTCATTAGGGTCTGTACATTCACATCATCACTTGGAGGGCATGGCATAACATCATCTCGCACAAAGTCTCTGTACTAAAAGGACCTGGATTGTCTCATGGAACAGACACTCTAGCATTTTGCAAAAAAAAAAAAAATGTATTTAGATGAAGTAGAGAAGAGCTGAAATTCTTTATCTATTTTTTTTTTTGGTTTTTGGTTTTTTTTTGGGTCACACCCGGCAGCGCTCAGGGGTTACTCCTGGCTCCATGCTCAGAAATTGCTCCTGGCAGGCACGGGGGACCATATGGGGCACCGGGATTTGAACCGATGACCTTTTGCATGAAAGGCAAACGCCTTACCTCCATGCTATCTCCCGGGCCCCCTATTTATTTTTGGGGGGAGTCACACCCAGCAGTGCTCAGGGGTTACTCCTGGCTCCATGCTCAGAAATTGCTCCTGGCAGGCACGGGGGACCATATGGGACACCGGGATTTGAACCGATGACCTTTTGCATGAAAGGCAAACGCCTTACCTCCATGATATCTCCCAGGCCCCGAAGAGCTGAAATTCTTATGACAAAACAGTGTTCAAACTTGAACTAAACTTTTGATTAGCAGAGAATGTTTCCTTAAACGTAAGTTAAGGTACCAAAGAGATAGCACAAGGGTTGAGGTCCTTGCCTTGCACACAGACAGTCTCCTGTTCAATCATCAGCAACCTCAAATGATTCCCCCAAGCCCTGCAAGAAGTGATTTCTGAGCACAGAGCCAAAAGTAAGCCCAAGAAATGCCAACTGTGGGCCCAGAACCAATAAATAAAGTTAATTTTTGTATCAATTCCAAAGCCATAAAACAATCCTGTTGTCCTTGTTTATTTATTCATCCATATTATTCACCCATTTATTTACAAATATTCTGTAACTGATCTCCTGCCATGTGGCTATGTGCAAATACCCACACATATAAAGACAAATCTATTTATGTCTTAGGTAGAGGTGTATGCTAGAGCCAAGCTTAGGCTAAGAGAATATGGGAGCACATGATATAAAGGGATAATGTGGATTTTGAGTAGCTATCCAAACTGACAGAAATTTTGTGGCTTCCTTTCAACAGTGCCTGAACTATTTCTGGAATGTGCATTTTCTGAACTCGAAACAATATCATGCCTCCTCCACATCTGGAGGAGCTGTTAGGACAAGCTGAGTGGCAGGGTAGACTCCTGTGAGTAGGGTCGTATCTTCATCTCTGAAACCTACCACTGTAATTTACGGTGACATCGTTTTCATTTTGACGCCTTTCCACTTTCTCTATAGGTTTGCTTTGACAAGGCTGCATTGTGTTTTGACATTGTTTGTAGCTGTATCCCAAAGCCTGAGCGTTTTAATTCTTTGTTTTCCATCAGAAGCACAATGGAACCCAATTAAGACATTTCTTGTCCTCGAAATAGGAAGAGATCTCCGAGTTTTGGTGGTGATTCCTTTTCATGGTCAGGGGCCATCAATGCTGTGGACATACATGGTCTTGAAGGCTGGAACTTCTCTTCCCTTTTTGATATGATTTAAAGGGAAGGATCAAGGAACTAACACTGGAACATGTGTCTTCATGCATGTTTTGGAACCTGGAACTCTCAGAGGTAGAACTTGGTGAATAATGGGAAACAGAAAGAAGTCTGGAAGTGGACCAAGCATCACTTCTACTCCAACCCAGAGTCCTGTTGTGGGAACAGAGCAGCCTGAGTAGACCTGGCCTTGAATCAGCTTTCCATGCATGCTCTATATCACCTGGATGCCCTCAGTGCTCAGTCCCTCAAATGCCCTCAATGTTCTGTCTCTGGAACACACTCAGCGCTTCATCCTTCGGACTCTTTTGATGCCCCATCCCTCTGATGCTCTTGACTCAGTGTTTGCAGATTCCTCCCCCGAATGGCTGAAAGGATCCTGAAAGACACTCTCTCTTGGGTTTAAATCTGATCCATCACAGGCTCTCAGACTCTATGAGACAAACCCAGGTGTGTATGGCCTGGGTCTAAAGTCTGAACATGTATTAAAGGATTTTCTTCCCCGAAGTTCATCCTCAGGGATGGTAGATCTTGCAAATCTTTCCATTTGTGCAAATAGAACTCAGAGACTTCCACGTCAGCATGCTGGGAAATGGTCCTAGACCATCTGTTTTCTGGTTCAGAGAAGGGGATGGCAGACTCTGTGGGTGCATATTCTGGATGGCGGGTGACTGTAAATGGTCCCGGGCTTCCTTCACACAGTACCATTTTACAAATGACATCCCACTGATAGTCATGACTCATTTGTTTCCATGAACGATGGCCAGAAATCTCACTTACCCAGAGTGTCTGGGACAGCCTTTTTGCCCAGCCCTCTTGTGGCCCACGGAAGGAAGCTACAGGTGCTCCCCATAAAACCTCAGGGCAGGGTCTTCAAGCATGATTTATCTCCACACCCCCTTTGGCAACACCTTCAGGTCATGCCTCAGCCCTCGGCAAAGCCATAATAGCCACAGCCCCATTATAGCCTGTGCTACTCCCCATTCAGTCTGTTGCCCCAAGTTTTGGCTTTATAGATACACTATTCAGGATCATGAATAAACCCACAAAGTTAGTGGGGCAAGAACAATAGCACAGCAGGGTGGGTATTTGGTTTGCACTCATCTGATCCTGGCTTGATCCTTAGCATTTCATATGGTCCTCTGAGCCTGCCAGTAGTGATTCCTGAGTGCAGAGCCAGGAGTAACACCTGAGAACTGCCAGGTGTGGCCCAGAAACAAAAAACCCACAAAGTTATAAACCTCTGAAGAAACAATTCATCCACTGACACAAAGTGGAGGCAGATGAGCCCCATGTTTGTCTTGGGCAATGGGCTTGCTGCCCTGGGACGAACTCTGAAGTGCTGCTCCCCAGAGTCAACCTGTCACCTAGCACAAGTGGACACCACAGATGTGAACAGGGCACTCCTGCTCCCTTTGTCACAGTAGGTTCATACCTAATACACCAAGAAACAGTCCTGCAGTCCAGCCCCAGAAGAGACGTGAAGACATGCCCATTACTTTAGCCACAGCTGCAGATCTGTAGGGAGGGGTCAGTTCTTCTGCACTACTGCTTGTCCTCCAGTCCCTCCCCATCCACCCACCTCCTGACACCCCCACAGAGTATCTCTGCTGGTGTCCTCTTTATCCGACACCATAACATATGACTCTATGACTTTGAATGTAAATGTGGGAACCTTAAACCTGGCCAGCAGCTGGGATGATGCATGTGTGAAAATAAGTCTTAATTACACAATCTTGTGCACTATTAAAACCTCAAAATATTATTATTTTATAAAAATCATTAAAATGAAATCTATTACCTTTCTAGGGTAAACATACAAGAAATACTATGATTTTGAAAACTAAGTCGTATTATCTGATTTAATATACTCATAATTCTCATTAGAAATCTTGGTAGCAAGTGTATACCAAGGCATTTTCCTAACCCAAATTATTGTTTGTCTGTGTACATGTGTTTCTGAATTTTTGGTGGCAGTCACTTACATGATAGTCATTAATTTCCTATCACTTACATGTTCATTTAAAACACATTTATTCAGCTTCTGGTGTAAAGTGAACATAGTGCTAATCATGTATTTTCTAAGGAGAAATATTTCTCAAACCAAAATAAATGTATTATGACAACATAAATTGTTCCTCTTTGAAAAATACCAATATGTGAAGTGCCGTGGAAGTGTGACTTCGGTTCTCACTTAATAAAGATCACACACACATATGTTGTTCAAGATGGGCTGGCTTAAAAAGAAACCATTTCTGAAGCACTCAGACATATGGCTTTGCTGCTTTTGTTTCCAGAACAAATATTTAGGCTGGCAGACAAATATATTTTTATATAATCCAATGAATCTGAGGAACAATGTGTCCCAGTTAGACTTATCTCAGTCTGGTGGCCTTGGAGGAGCCCTAAGGCACATCCCCAACCTGCTATGGGAAGTTCCCACTCTCACTGAGCCTACCAAAAAAACAGAGATGTTGAGAATGTGGGTGGCAAAGTGCGAAAGCAGAGGACCCAAAAATCCATCAAGCACAAAAGCAGTAAGTTAATATTGAAGTTCGGGTAGAAATTCTGGCATGGAATCTGCAAACCCAATTTTCTTCTCCAGAAGAAACACCAGCACCGCATCTGCAGCACCTTCTGCAGTGGCTTGTCCCCTTGGTAGAGCCAGGAAGGGGAGGGAACGTGTGGCTAGAGTGCTGCTCAAGAGCCTGTGTTGTTTGACTCATCGGCGCTCAGTGGAACCTGCAGTATGGTTAGGTTTCAGGAACAGAAGGTGGGAACTGTCAAAGCCAAGAAGGTGATGAGGAAAGCAAAAGAGACAATTCAAAGGCCCTGGAGGAGAGCTAAGAGAACCTTACTGGCCAGTGTGCAATGCCACCATGGCCAGCAGGAACCATAGGGAAACAGGGGTAGTGAGTCCCAAAAATGAACACACTGACATATTTCCTAACAAGGAAACTGAATGGAAAGGGCTTGAGGGGCTCACAGAACCCAGAGCCAGACTGTGGACATTCCTTGATGAAGACACAACTCCCTTACTCAAGGGCAGCTCTGAGTCACAAGATACCTTCTATCCCTCCAGTGTGGAGACACCAGAGCAAAGTGATGAGAACCATCAACTACTGAGACCACGGGATACAGCAAGAAACAAAAGTTGGAAGCTTGCCACAAATAGTAGAACAGTGCTGTGAGGGTAGAGAAGTGACCGCTATGACAACGAGAGTTGAAACTGATGACTCTGAACAAAAAGTGGGTGATGAAAAGGGGAGGAGATAAAGTGTTATGCATGATACCCTTTCATCAACAGTAGTGCAAACTACAGTGTCTAAAATGAAAGAGAGAGAGAGAAAGAGAGAGAGAAATAAAATGTTTGCCCCAGAGGCAAGCAGGGGGAAAACAAGAAGGAAAAAGAAAAACTGGGACATTGGTGGTGGGAAATGGACACTGGTGAAAGGTATTGGACATTGTATGACAGAAACTCAATCATGAACTTTAAGATGACACCCGGCTATTAATCCCAAACAAAGGTATTCCCTCAATTTCCTCTTTCCTTTCCTTCTAGTCCTTTTATATGTAAAAACCCACCTAGATCACTCTACCCTGTCCTGCCGTAGTAGATTTTGTTCTGAGAGAATAAAGAAAAAACATTTTGGCTTGTTGTACTCGAAATGCCACAAGGGAGAAGCCACTGACTCCATAACTCTTCTTACTAGCTTGGCTTATTAATTCTTCGCTGCTACCCTACTTTCATCAGACCTGTCAGCCTGAGGGTAAAAGTGAGATGATAATACAATATGGGGATTTATTTTACAACAAACAACTTTGTAAGCTTGGTGTTTAAAATATATAATTAATAAAATAAAAATCAAGATCTGTAGCAATCCTTTGGAAACAGACATAGGGCATCCCCTGATGGAGCACTAAAAACTAAGCTTGATGATTTTCAAGAGAATGCAGACAGATAAGTAAATGAAAATAAAGAGGCACAACACTAAAATCATTGAATGATAGGCACAATAAAAGCAAATCCAGAAGTAAAATAATATGATACAGGATCTTAAGTTTTACTAGAAGAGCTCAACAACAGACTTAATTAAAAGAAGAAATGGCTTGTGAATTGCATGCACATTATGGAAATCTACCCAGTTAGAGAAGAAAAAGGGAGAAAAAATAAACAACAATGAAAATGAGTAAAGTAATAATGGAAGCTTCCCACTTCTGGGGAGATATGTGGTCATCTAGAATCCCTGGCATGACAGATACCCCAGAAGAGGAAATATAAATGAGTTTACACTTTAAAATAAAGCTATCTAATTCCTAGAAGAAAAAGACAAAGAATATTGAAAGAAACAAGATAAAAGTTATTCTTCTTGGATATATTCCCCAAAGGGCTATAGTAGGAATTGAGCATAAACGCAGCATACTGTGGGACTGAGATGATAAAAATGGAGAATATTCAAAGGAAAGAAATACTCTTTCAGGTAAGTATATAGTACCTACCAAAACAGTCTTTCAACACAAAAGAGAGCTACAACCTACCAGACACACAATCCAAGGAAGATCCTCACCCTAAACTTGCCTCTAATAAATGATAGAGGCAGTTCCTAAAGTAAAAATAAAGAATGGTCAGTGGTAGCATAAATGTAAAACTTATTACATTAAGGAAAAATCTAAGGGATACAGAGCATTAAATACCATAGTGTTGACATGGATGTCACATCTAGGGATCTTTTCTAGATGAAATGAAAATATCTTTTCTAGATGAAATGAAAATATCATTTAAAGATAGAAAACTAGGGGCCCGGTAGATAGCATGGAGGTAAGGCGTTTGCCTTTCATGCAAAAAGGTCATCGGTTCGAATCCCGGTGCCCCATATGGTCCCCCCGTGCCTGCCAGGAGCAATTTCTGAGCATGGAGCCAGGAGTAACCCCTGAGCACTGCCGGGTATGACCCAAAAACCAAAAAAAAAAAAAAAAAAGATAGAAAACTGGAAAATTCATAAATATGTGGAAGCTAAACAACAAACTTTCAAAAAACAGTGTATTCTAGAAGAGATCTACAGGGAAAGTATCTTGAGAAAAAATGAAACTAAAAACAAATAATACTTGTGGAAAGCGCCAAGGGTACTTGTCAGAGAAGAGCTTCAGGATACGAATATTATTATAGAACAGGAAATATCTCCAGTACACAATCAAACTTCATTCCTCAGAAAATTAAAGCAAGAACAACCTAGGCCCAGAGGTATCAGAAAAGGAAAATAGGGAAAAAAACTGAAATAGAATGAACAAATTAGGGAATAAAATCAGTAGAACGTACACTAAAATTATACTTTCAAAAAGAATTCATTACAGCACTCAGGACAATAGGGAAGAGTTGGAATCAATCTAGATGTTCTACAACAGATGTGTGGATCATGAAGATATGGTACATATGGAATATTACATAGCTGTAAGAAAAGATGCAATCATTCAATTTGCTGAAACATGGATGGAACTAAATAGATATTATGTTAAATGTAGTAGTTTAGAAGAAAAAGGATAAACGCAGAATGATATCACTTATATGTGGTATTTAGAATAACTTCATGAAGAAATGCAATGGTTTAAATGGGCGTTGTCGAGAGCACTCTAGGCCCCAGATTGTAATGAGGAGAGGGAAAGAAAGTGAGTAGAAGAGGAGAAACACAAATATGAAGGAATGAGGGACTCAAGTGCATTGGTGGTGTAAAGAAAGACAGAACTAAATATCCAGGCCATAGTTAACAACAATGTAATCATGAGGCCTAAACTTTAATAATCTATGTTGACTAAATAGCCCTATTATGCTGACAGGTATGTGTGGGGGGGGGGGGGGGGGGAGTGGTGTCGGCATGGAATGGGCTCTGGCAGCATTGTTGGAGGTAGGTTGATACCAGTGATGGGATTGGCCCTGAAACATTGTATGTCTGAAACTCAACTATGAAGACTTTGTAAATCACAATGGTTTCAATAAAAAATTTAAAGACAAATTAGACACCAGAATTTACAAAGCTTTTGACAACAGGCATTCAATGTTCTAACCTATCCATTACCAGTGGCTCTATCCCTCTCCCAATGACCCCAGGCTTCCCTCCCACCCCACAACTTGTCTCCTAGACAGAAACATTTTTAGTTAAATTATTATTGTTTGAATCCTAACCCCACACCCCACGGTAATGTTGGGTCTATAGGTTTCAAGTACCTCTGGTGATGAGCCAAAGCCCCCCCCAACCCTTGTCCCTATGTTACCTTCAGACAGACTTTTCTTGCTCCCCCTATACTTCTCCTTTTCCCTGGAATTTCTGTTTCTACAATCCATGGCCAAGGATACCCTCAGCCTTGACCCCTTCCATTTGTCATGCTATTTTATATACTGCAGACCAGTAACAGCATCTAGCCTTTGTCCTTCTTTTGACTTACTTCACTTAACGTGACATTACATTCAAGTTGCAGCAAACTGTATTTTATCCTAGTGATTGCACAGTATTTCACTGAGTGTGTAAACCTACACTTCACTATTCACTCATCCACCACTGGGTTAACATCCAAGGCAACAACTAAACTAAGAATGAAAAAGTGATTAAGAAATAAGTTTAAAAAAATGAAAGTGGAAACATTAACTCTGATTTGATAAAAGAATCCTAGAGATTACTATTAGCAAATCAATGACAAAAAATAAGGGAACCAGCATGAAATTGACCTTCATAACTGGCAAATGCCAAATGCAGTGATTGAATTCATATCCCAAAGCCTCCCTGCAAGGAAAGCCAGGGCTCAGAAGAGTCTACTGTGAGGTTCTTTCAGAGTTAAAGGTGAAGTACCTAAATTCTATTCAAACCCCTTCAGTAAGTTGAAGAGGGAAGACTGAAAACCCACTTTATGAGATCCACTAGGCTGAGAGGGACACATATGGCAAAGCCAAGCAGGCACCTCTCTGCGGTGCAGGAACAAGAGGTCACATACTTGGAGCAGGGCTGCAACAGCCTCATACACATTTGGAAGGAACAAGTCAAGTTTTTCTACAAGCTTGTTCAAATCCAACTGAGCAGCTTTTCACCGGAATTTGGGAGTGATGAGGAAGTTCTCCCTTTAACATAAATGGGACCAGCACTGTTCCTGGCACTGGGTCTGTAGGAATGTTCCGTGTTTCAAGAGACTTCTTACTCTACTGTGGCATTTGGGGAACTGTATGCCTGCCCATTCAGACTCTCTATTAAGTATGCCTACCGGTAGGCACCCACACCAGCCACTCTTCTCACAGCACCCGACAGATGCAACATACGCAGATCCCAACCTGCTTGGTCTACACTCGGAGACAGACTGATTCTCTTTGTGTCCAGGAAGATGTGCAAATAACAACTCTGTATTTAAATGGATTCGTATCACAATGAAATTATCCAGAGGCACAATTCAGCATGTCTATATTATTATTATCTATTTTTGTATAATCACTGGGCAGAACTGGACAGAGTGACTGAGGGAAGTTGTGATAAGGGGAATGATCATTCTTCAGCATTGTGCATTCTGGCATGGTTTGGAGATGTGCACCTGCCAACAATTACTTCTCAGACCCAGAGAAAAGCTTCCCTCTAATTATCAGATCTATGGTTTAGAGAGGGCTCTTTGCCATCCCTTCTTGCCTCATCAAGCAAACTGTCCCCCAGCACAGGGAAAGGTCCACAAATGTGGATTTGCCATAAGTTACACTACACCCATCAGCTTGCAGAGCGGCACCTACAGAGAGACAGGAGGAGGAATAGCCAAGTTATTCAATTAGATTTTATTTGTCTATCGCCTGCAAATGTGTTGAGTTCAGTACAGCCAGTGAAATATCACTGGAATACAAAGCAACTCAATCTTGTTGAATGATCCCTGCAGCTGGTCTTGGGAAGATTCTGTCCTGTATTATCTCTGGCCCCTGTCAACCTTGGGCACATTCCCAGTGGCTCGGCAGAACAAGGCATGGGGGCTGGAGGTGGCAGTGCGGTGACCACCTTTCTGGAGTGAGAGGGAGCTGTAAGAATAGATGGAAAATTGCAATGGGGCTGGCAGGTGACACCCACTCCCAGCAGGCCAATCCTGCAGACCTCCCATAGCTTAGGCCAGCAGGGTGCTCAGGAGCAACCTTGAGGGCAATGATAAAAGTGGGTGGAGAAGAGAGTCAAATAATTGTGAGAAGAGAGGCCATACCCTGGGATGATCTGATGTCAGTGCCCACGAGGATGCTCATCAGGACTCCCAGAGGGGCAGGGCACCTCAAAACCTACATGGAAGACGCATACCCCCTGGCCACTGAGCCAAGGCTTCCAGGTCATGGGAGACACCCTCTTTGTCCATCACATTGCCTATCTTGGGTCCTGAACTCACACTCAGCTCTTCACAGCCTCATGTCCTTTCTCTCTCTGTGGCCCCAGAATTGCTCCTCACCATGGCAATTGCCTTCCTCCCTCCTGGCCCTGGTGCTGTGGTAAGTGGGGTGGCAGCAGCAGGAGTGAGCTCACATATTTGGTGAAGGAGCCCCATAAGCTGATAAGGAGCCTGAATGCCAGAAGTCCCCCCCATGCATTGCAAAAGACAGCTGAGGTGCTTTAAATATAACATGGAAGAACCATCAATCCCAAAGAACATACGTCATACTCACTTCCAGCCCCAGGACTCCTTCCTCTGCAGGGCAGTCAGCGACCCGTGACTCTTCCCTAAAAGCCCCTTCCTCCACATAAGACCTCAAAGTATATGAGGAGAAACAAAGAAATTGAGTGGAGAAGGATAAATACAAATGCAAAAGAATGCAGCAGGGAGGACATGGGACAAGGTGACACAGGTGCATTGGCAATGTTAAGAAAGGATAGAACTAGATATCCAAGCCACAGAGAGTAAACAGCAATGAAATCATGAGACTTAAATTTGAACAACCAAAATAAAAATGGGCCCGGCATGCTGGCAGGATGGAGCTGACCTGTAGTAGTGGCATGGATGGACTCTGGGGACATGGGTGGAGAGAGTTGATACCGGTGGTGGGATTAGTCCTGAAACACTGTGCATCTAAAACCCAACGATGAATAACTTTGTAAATCACAATGGTTTAAGTAAAAATTTTAATAAATAAAAACAATTTTAAAAAGCCTTATTCTCAGGGCGCCTCGCTGGAAGTCTGCTACTCTGCAGACGGAAATAATCACAATTAGCCCTGTGGGCTGAGGCGTGCTCGCTCTTTGGGGCAGTTTCTGCCCAGATAACAATGGTGCAGGTCCCAGCAGGCTGCCACTCCGTGCTGCGCTTGGGCGTCTGAAAATTATCTTTCACTGTTCTAAAAATATGCCTGATATCTGTTCTCTGAAAAGGTATTAGTCTAGGATAAGTTGTCTGAAAATCATCTTCATTGTTCACACATCTCTGCCGCAGACGCAGCTTAAAGGGCGCTCGGCAGCTTCAAGCGCACAGGCAGGAGCAGCAGCGGTCACCGATATCCACACACCGCCCACCACCCAAAACGCATCTATTTCGAGTCTCAAGATGCTCCGCCACGTCCATTTTGAAGGTCATATTTTAGTCAGCTTTAAAAGTTACACTCTACTCACTAAACAGATGTAATAAGTAAACACTGCAGATCTACCCCTTTTTTAAAAATCAGTCTCCATAATTACTACCAGGCATCGCAAAAAATGTAACGTTTTGCTCATTGTAAAATACAAAAACATAAATAGACTCCAGCTCGAAAACCGGTCTTTGATATTCCAAAACTCAGGGCTAAGTTCTATTCCCTGCAACTCATCCATTATGGTATCTGCTAACATATGCATGATGCTCAGGGGCCCTGGAGTGTGGCAGGAACCAGGGTGAGCAGGCAGACCAGCACTTCATGTCACTGTGGAAGTAGGGGACAGAGTGCATGACTGCCCAATCGTAGGGGATGAGACCAGTCAACCCAGGAAGCAGGACACACCGGACACTGGACACTCAGCCAGGGCTGCCAAACTGCACTGGACTGGACAGTCTGTGGCAGAGACCTCAGCACTGGCCTGGCTCCTTCCTACAGCTGTGCACAGGGCTATATACAGTAAGTATTGACCTGGATGCTGTCCTGCACCCTCAATACTGACTGTGACATTGTCTATGGTGCTCCCTAAGTGCTGACTGTGATATCCCCTTAGTGTTGACTCTGGTGTTTGTTCCCTCAGTGCTGACTCTCTGTCAGTGGCTGTTTGTGGCCCTCCACTGGGAGCACTAAGGACATCACAAATCTAGTTCCCAGTGTCATGAGGGGTTCATTCCTGCAGCAAGGAGCCTCCATATACTCACCCCAACACTTCATCAAGACCTTCCATAGGACTTGGACTCCATGTCTAACAATCCTCTTGTTCCCAGCCCTGGCCACCCAGGCAGGTCTCAGGCCTCTAAGCAGGCACTCCTCCACACAGCGTCATGGCCCTGCTCAGCCACCCCAACAGCTGCCCCTCACAATGGGCCAAGCTGACTCACTATTGCAAGTGTCTTCCCACTACAGTGTCCACATCGATGAACAAGATTGGCAAGGGCTGGGCAGTGGAAGGAAGGCTGTGGGGGTGCCCCAAATGAACCATCACAGTCAGCACCCTCCATCCTCTCCCCAGGCAGAGCAGGAAGTACCCAGACCACATGGTGACTCCTTAATAATGCGTGATTGTCTGCACTCATTTTCCTCTAGGTAACAAAACAATTTAAGTGAGCTAAAATTAAATGTTACCTTACTTCTTCTGCTCAAGTCCTTCTGATTATTTTAATAACATGCAAATTGCATCTTTACAACTCAAAGTACATAATCACCTGAGAGTGCCAGTAAGAACTCAACTTATTAATTACATTAAAATGTATTCTATTAATTAAAGCCAACTCGGCAATTATGAGCCTGCAAATGGGGCCTGTGTAGATGCACACAGGCAGGATGGAGGAGAGGGCACTTGGGTTATTTTTGGTGTTTGTCAAGCAGTTAACACAACGAGCTCCTTCACAAGATGCCTCCCTTCTCTTGACTTATCAGGAAGAGCTGGTCAGCATCTGTTAACAGTGGGAAAGCAGGAGCTAGAGCAACAATTAAGGAGCACTTTCCATCCACACTTTCTCTCTGTGCTCTCTAAGTCCTTCTTTGGATGCCAGGTCAGGCCTGAGATCTGACTTGAGACCCAGAACCAGGCATGTGGACACACCCTGAGTGGGAGGAGCAGGCCGGGATCTGGCCACATCAGAAATGAATGAGGACTAGGTCGGGTCATCAGTGGGGTCAGGGGTTGAGTTCTAAAACTACCAGCCAAGCTGACATGGTCAATGACAACCAAGAGCCACTGGTATTTCTCCCCAGAAGAATGGCTGGATTCTGGGAAGACAGGTTCACCAAGCCACGCTGTATCTTCCAGCACTTTCCACAATGTCTGCAGGCCACATAGGACCTACCCTTGTCACCCAAGTCACTCCATAGGAAGGATCTGGTCCTGCCAGCTTACTAACCACACACCACTACACAAGCTGAGGACACTGAAGAGAATACCAGAAACTCTGAACACATACTCATACCCCAAATATGCTTTTTACTTGCTTGTGAGGTGCCAAGGCCTATGTGATAGCTGAATCCCAGGAGCCGGTGGTTAGAGTAGACATTAAGCTGAGTTAGCGCTTCCACGTGCCTGATTTTACAGGTAAGGAAAAAGAGTATTATCAGAAACGCATTCCTGTCCACTTAGCATCATTTATCTCTGAGAAAAACCCTCATGAAACATCCATGGATGGGAGGCCATGTCTGGGCAGGGATAAAGTGATTCTCACAAAGAGAAGGCCTGCTATCAGAATAACTGCATTCAGATGTGTCATTCAGAGGAAGATTCTGTCTCCTCGTTATCTTAAACATGCCAGATCAATCCTCCTCTGCCCACAGGGATTCCAAATGCGGGACTTAGGACAGGGCCAAGAGCACATCTGACTGGCACCCAGGGGCCAGACAACATGCACATCAAAATGCAGGTGTGGGAATGGAACCAGCGAGTCTCACCTTTTCCTACTCAACTGTGTCTGACACTACACCTGGCTCCTGGCCCTGCACCCAGAATCCTGGACTTGAAAACACTACCCACAAAAATAAACCCTGAATCATCTCCCATTTCAATGAGTCAACATTTCACACTAAGTGGGTGCTGATGGGTCTAGCCAATAGAGAGCACAGTTGGGTGGGAAGGGAATAAAACTCATGCTTGCTTCCAAAATTAACTTTTTTTCTCTCCTGTTCCATCAGTGTTTGGAGAACTGTGACCTTTCCTTGTATGGATATGTCATTTGGCTTCACTGTGTGGGGTCAATTGAGTCTGTCACAGGTTACCCAGCCCCTGACCTCGCCTTACTTCACAGCTGTGCTGCACACAGGAAGGGCCACCCCAGGAAAGCACAGTTTTCTCCTCTGCAATAGGAGACTTGAGGCACAGGATCTCCTACTGTTCACCCCAGTGAAACCTTCCCCACATGGAAAGCTCAACATATATTTAATACCTACAGGTCAAGTTGATATCTTGTCTCATTGCCAATCATTTCTATTTGTGTTCTCATGGTGCATTTCTCAAGTTGAACAGTAATTTCTCCATGACAAAGCCAAGACTGAGCACACCATCCCTGTGCATGCCACTGGATAGGGAATATGGTGAATCCGAGAAAAGAACCAGGTTCAGACTGTCTGTTGACTTTCACACCCAATGTCCCCATACTTATCCATCACGGGGCCCTAGATGACAGCATTGATGGTATATTCAAGTCTATACAACCTGCTTTTAGCTTTATCTACATCCATATTTTTGAAACAAGAGATGCCTTTATGTTGGGGAATTTTAAGCCTATTCTATCCCCAGAGATCTATGTAAATGGGGCCTTGGTCAATCAAACAACTTATGAAAATTCTTGATACTAAATTGGCTTCTTGGTCAGTAGACCGTGGTTCACATGCCTTATGGCAGAGAAATGCAAAATGTCCCAGACTTACCCAACACAGAGGCCCCCCACTCTCAGGCTCTTGCTTATGCAGTGACATTTTGGGGGCTTCAGGGCCTGCCAAGCAGAGGCCAGCCCTGGTCTAACTCCATCTCCACACCATTACAAAGCCCTCCTGCTTTCAGGGCCAGCGGACTCAGGTCAGTGCCGCTGGTAACTGCTAAATTTAACAAAAGATGTGAAATGGCAAATGAGTAAAATATCGATCAGCAGCTCCCACAGAGAATGGTTAATGATGCAGCACAGACAAGGCCAGAAAAATCCATGTTTATGCCCATTTAGGAAGTCATGAAGGGTCTGACTCCAGTGGCAAATGCTGAGAGAATAACGAGGCACCAAGCTTGGCCAGGAGAGGCCGAGGGATGGACTCTTCTGGGCAGCAGCCTGGAACAATGGGAGAAGGGTACACAGCAGAGAGTGGCCCACTTGGAGTGAGCACCATGCCAGGGCAGGGGGCAGGGGGGCTTTGGTTTGAACCTATGACTCCAGATGTGAAGAATCTGATTCAAATGGAAAGTTATTGCACATGAAGATGAAAATGGAAATTGGGCTCACAAATAAATGCTGTTCCAGGGACTAAACTGTTCAGATACCAATTACAGAGTCCCCAGGGTGGTTCAGATCATAGTGAGGACACTGATGCGAGCCAAGCTGAGTTCTCCAGCATTTGCACTACACGCCATGTGAACAGAGATTTGTGCTGGGTTCTCTGAGCATTTGCACACTGCATGAATAGATGCATGCTGAATTCCCTGAGCATTTGCATGCCATGTGAACAAAGATGTGTGTTGAGTTCCCCAAGCATTTGCACACTGTGTGACTAGAGATGTGTACTGGGTTCTCTGAGCATTTGCATGCTGTGTGAATAGAGATGTATGCTGAGTCCCTGAGCATTTGCACAACACCATGAGAACAGAGATGAATGCTGTGAGTTCCCCAAGCATTTGCATGCCTTATGAGCAGAAACACACTGACCCCCACAAACATCTCCTTTCCACCAGAACTCAGTCACCCACCTAATGCTGCTTCACCAAGGATACGGAGGAGATAGTCGGACATGAGTGGGGGCTGTTTCCTCCCTCCCTACCTCCACATACTGCCTAGGGCCTGTCTAGGGTGAAATTTAGCAGGATTCTGTTCATGATCACAATGATTAAAATGCCAATAATCACTGTAAGTTCTTTCCTTAGGTGGTAACTAGTGTAAATGAATAGTGTTCCTTACTAATAGGCAGGTATCTTTATTGTACATTTTATATGGATACTGCATCCCAAATAATGAGTAGACTCTTAAAGGAAAATTATATAGTACATTTCCATAGTTGGGTTTAACTCTATAAAAATGAATGTATGCTCATTTCTAAAGTTATGTTTAGGGGAAAGTTTTATGTACATAAATGCCATCTGAACCATAAGAAGTACCCTCTTAAAATACCATGCTTTCATATTTAAAAAATGCAGCGATTCCAATATTTCTGTATGAAATAAGTTTTCATCTTCAAAAGCTTAAAATCCTATTGAGATTTCACTGAAAGGCTGCTGGAGATATTTGCTAAGTTTTGCTTTCACTCTGTTGACAAGGCCTAATGTGATGCGAGAATCTCATATTTGCTGGAGTCAGGTAGGCCCTTAGAGGGCTTGGTGTGACCCTGAATCTGGCACTCACACACTGCTGGAAGCATCACACACAGACTTCCATGGTGAGTGCAGGGCCACCACCCTGCAACAGGCCAAGCTGGGCCATTCACTCCCAGACTACGAGGAAGAAAGTATCTGATGTAAATGCTACAGATTTTGGCTTTTTGACTCACATATGGATTGCCTCTGCCCAGTGTGTCCACGCTAGGAACCAAGTGCCAATGATCAAAATGAACTTGCATATTTGATATAATGCCATATCCGCAGGGCCTCAAAGGGACACAAAAACTAAGAGGCACTTACCCACTTGGCTGGTTACCTGAACCAATAGTCTCACATCTCCTGCTCCAGCTAGCTCAGCTCCCAAGGACCAGTGAGTGCTCCTGGCCCTGCACTCATGTCCCCCTCAGCCTGCCTGCCCTGCTCTGTGTGCAGTGTCCTGAGCCTGCCACAGTGATGCATCAGAGGCAGCCACTCAGCCAGCTCAGAGACATGGGGGCCACCCCAACAGCTGTTCTGTTCCCAGGAAAGAGTGTGAGACTCCGTGTTTACTGTCTCCTGTTTGTTATTGAGCAACACTGGGGCAATGGGGTAGTGTACACACACGGGCCTGCTCAGTGTAGACGACCATGCGAGGGGCCTGTGGCTGTCCTCTGGTCTCAGTAACAGCATCAGGGCTGTGCCTGCCATCAGGGAGATGCTCCAGAGCCACACATCAGTGCTCCCTCTGAGCAATTCTGACGGAAGGAGTCGCAGGAAGACTAGTCTCTTGGAAATAATTGTTTCTGAAACGTGGTTTTATCTTTGACAGCTCCTACAATTAGTCTGTACAATCTGTGAGAAGAAGAAAGAAACGCTTGGTTTTGCTGGCCCAGGGACCAGAATAATTATCACACTATTATTTATTTGCTGCTCCCTACGACTTAATGAGGATGAAAACGCCCACTGAGACTTGAAGGTCCTGCATCAGGGACACTAGGCAGATGAAGAAGGGATTGTAGAAGAGGTTTTCAATGGGCCCTTCTAGCTCTTCCTGGGCCTGTTAGAGATAATGAGCACTAAGCATGCAATTCGGAGAGGGAGATTCATGTTTCATGTCTTTCTAGGAGCCGAGCTCTTTCCCACTTGTCAAAGGGCCCCAGCTCATCGTGTTTCAACAAGAAATCATTTTTCAACTTGTAAAACCTACTGTTCTCAATACCCAGCCAAGGAAGCTCTTCTCCACAATTGTGAGGCCTCACATCATGCCAGCAAGGCCTGTCACAAGCCTCAGGTCATGCCCACTGACTCTCATGGGCCTCAGGTCATATCCATTGCCTCTCTAGGACCTCAGATCATACCCACTAACTTTCTCAGGTCTCAGCCCACTAACTCGAATGGGGGTCAGGTCACACCCACTGACACTCTGGGGCCTTGGATCACACTCACTGACACTCCAGAGTCTCAGATCACACTCACTGACTCTCACAAACCTCAGGTCACATCCACTGACTCTCATAGGCCTCAGAGCACACCTACTGATGTTTGAGAACTCGTTTGTCATTAAGATCCAGTGTGGGGGATGCACCTGCTTGCTTCGTTGCTATAGTTTCATGCCAAAGACCTGCCTGACCCAACACCCACTCATGCTTTGCAGATGATGCTTGGAAAATCTAAGTGATACTTGGAAAACCCTAAAATACTTTTTTAAAAGCACCTAGAAGCAGTAGGCTTGAACAGTAACCTGACAGACTACAAAATCAACACACAGAAACCTGTGGCCTTTCTATATGCAAATAATAAAACAGGAGAGAAGTCTTTAAAAATTTAGAATTGTGGGGCCTGGGAGATAGCATGGAGGTAAGGCATTTGCCTTTCATGCAAAAGGTCATCGGTTCGAATCCCGGTGCCCCATATGGTCCCCCGTGCCTGTCAGGAGCAATTTCTGAGCATGGAGCCAGGAGTAACCCCTGAGCACTGCCGGGTGTGACCCAAAAACCAAAAAAAAAAAAAAAATTTAGAATTGTGCTCAGAAAATGGAGTACTTGGGAATCAGCTTAATAAAATAGGTAAAAGACTTATGAGACTAAAACCATAAATCACTACAAAGAGAAATAAAAGAGGACACAGGAAATGTTTTTGCATCTATATTGATAGACTGGAAGGACCAACATTGTCAAAATGACAATCAGATTCAAATCATTAAATAGCTTCAATGCAGCCCCTATTTAAAAAAATACCCCTAAAAGACCTAAAAAAAAGACCTAGCCTAAACACTGTAAATTTAGATAGAGAAACAAAACCCTCTGAATACCCAAAGTAAGTAATTTTTTTGCATAAAAGAAAATGGAAGACTTCTTTCTGACCAATTTCTTACTATACTCTTTAGTTGTTGTGAAGCATAGAGCAGAAAGGACTCTGTTTTGTCAAACACATTTTAAGTTTTTATTTAAGGCTAACAAGGCTGAGTTTTCATTTAGGGATAAATTTCTCTCCCAACAATAATGACACAGACCCCAAGGCCCCTGTACACCACAATATACTATTCTAGACATCTAGCCATAAAAGGACGTTATGAAACACCCTAGAAATACTCTAGACAACAGGTCAAGGCTTTCTGCTTCTAGCCCTATATAACCTAACTTGTGACCCCAGGTATGGGGGGATATCAGTCATCTCCTGTGGGAGGTGGCCCTGGTCAGTCAATTTGTCACTTATTGGTAGACAGAATAAAGCTTTGCTTTGCTTTATTTTAATAGTGTGGTCTCGTCCTTCAACTCCAGACACTAACATTATAGTCATCACAACAGTGTGGTACTAGACTAAGTATAGACTCCCAGGCCAATGGGCAGAGCCTCAAGAAAGAAATGGGGCAATAAAAATATCTCATCAATAAATGTTATTGATAAAACTGGTGGGTCACATGCAAAAATAATTCAATCTCTTCCTAACACCATGCACAGAAGTTAAATAAAAATGAATTAAATACCTAAATATTCTTGAATTCATGAATTAAAATTATGAAAACATAGATACAACACTTCATGACACTGAACTTAGAGGCATCTTTAAGAATTCAATGCCACTGTCCAAGTAAATGGAAACAAATATAAACAAATGGGACTCTACAAAACTAAGAAGCTTCTGAACACAAAAGAAACAGAAAAAAAATGGGCCCAGGAGATAGCATGGAGGTAAGGCGTTTGCCTTTCATGCAAAAGATCATCGGTTAGAATCCCGGTGCCCCATATAGTCCCCCGTGCCTGCCAGGAGCAATTTCTGAGCATGGAACCAGGAGTAACCCCTGAGCACTGCCGGGTGTGACCCAAAAACCACAAAAAAAAAAAGAAGCAGAAAAAAAGACATAGACATGAAGAAAATATTTTCCCTACTCATCTGAGAAAAGGTTGTATCAAAAATATATAAAATTCTGGTAGAAAGAAAACATCCAACCCCTTCAAAAAATAAGGTGAAGAGATGAACATAAACTTCTTCAAAGAAGACATTCAGATAACCAAAGACTTAATAAAAAAATGTTTCTCAGAACTTATCATCAGGGAAACTAAAATCAAACAACAAGATTTTATTTTACAACAGTGAGACTGGTAACATCGCAAAGAACATAACAATCAGTGTTGGCAGGGATGTAAGGAAAGGGAACCCTCATTCACTGCTGGTGGGAATGTCTACTTTTGGGAAACAATATGGACACTTCTCAAAAAATTGGAATCGAGCTTCCATATGACCTAGCAATTACTCTTCTTGGTAACTACCCCAGGCCCCAAAAATGACCAGAAAATATATCTGTATTTCTACATTCATTGTAGAACTATTCACGGCAACCAAAACCCAAGAACAGCTCAAGTGATCAAGATAAAATGACTGGATAAGTGATAAATGAATAAATGACGGTACATCTATATAACAATAATAAAAGAGAAAATCATGCATTCGACTTTTATGTGCATAAATTTGAAGTGTATCATGTTGAGTGAAGTTAGAAAGAAAGGGACTGACATAGAAAGATCGTCCTCATCTCTGGGACATAAATAAACATAGCAGGGGAATAACAAAGGACCAAAGACAACAGAAGCTGAGAACTGGTTTTCTGTAGGAAGACTACTTATAGGGGGGTTGAGATTAGGAGGTGACAGGGGGGACAATGGTAGAGGGAGCAGACACTCTGATGGAGGGTGGTGCTGGATGCTTCATGTGGGAGCATTTGTAAATGTTTCACAGGTCCCCAAGGACAGTTTTGTAAGCAGCACTTAATCTAAAGGACAGTTTGGAAAGCAACATTGATACAAAAACAGTCTTTTCTATTTCCACTAAAAGTTTTTGATGGAGTCATCGAAATCACCTTTGAAATCACAAAGAAGTCACAATTGAAATGACAATGAAGTCATCTTTTATTAGAGTCAGCTGGTTCCATGAAACTATGACGACCTCCTCCTCCTAAGCAGGTGCTCATAATACACACATACATGTTCTCACATAGTTGTATACAGACACACACATACCACTCTGTACTGAATGGACTCATGTCTCTTCACACAGATGTATAGGCAATTGCACATTTGTGTTCTCATATGCACAGACAGGCAAACAGACAACTGACTGCGTTGTATGTCCTCACAGACACATGGCAACAAACTCCAACACGTGTGTCTACATATGCAGGCCCCTGCCTGTATGTGAGCACACAAGTTACCACAGACCCACACAGCCATGCAAGCAGGCATCCGGGCCTGACCTAACCCACACAGACTATTTCTCTCTCCCTGTTTCTGAGCCAGGCTCAAGCTCTATAAATACAATGAAGGAGCGAGGCAATTACCCAGAAAATTTAGATCCTCAGTTTTCTCCTCGATTTTGATTATGGAAATTTAAATTACAAAAGTACTGAATCCTATGATACTAAAGTGAAAAATGGATTTCTTTACACCTCCTCCACGTGATAATCTGTTAATAGCAGTTTTGTCTGGAAAAGAGCGACTGGAGAGAGATACTGAGACAAAGCCTCAAATATGCACCGATAAGATCACAATTCGATTGTGTTATTTCAAAACCATTTCCTGCTGCTATTCACGGCGATCACTTCTAGACATCTGCGTGCCTTCCTCTCCTCCAGTCTCCACTTTATGTGTCTATCCAAAGCAGAATTCCTCCCCAACTAGACATCTTTTAGCACACTGATGAAAAATTAATTATTATTATGCACTTTTCTTTCAGACCATTCTTGTGTTCAAACCTCATGACAACTCGGAATAATGGAAGTTTAAAGAACTGACGTGCTGTGAGGCTGACTGCGTCCCTTTCAGGGCTGACGGCGGCTCTGTGCGCTGAGCAGATCATGCGCTTCCCCGATTAAGGGCAGAGTGTGCCGCCCACAGCAATTACCCTATGCTCGCCCCGTGCAGAGCAGCCCACATGTGGACTAGCAGCAGGCTGGGATCTGTGTTGGTGTGGGGAACAGGTAAAGAGGGACCCTCTGTTTGTTGGCCAGGTCCTCAAAGATGGAGGAGCCTGCTCTGCTAAGGCAGAGGCCCGGGACACATTCACCAGAACCTGGGAAAGCCTGCACATGGGCAAGGGCCAGCGTGACCCTCTGACAGAGGACTTGAGGCAGTGACATCTCTCCCCACTGAGCGCTGCCATGGGTGCCTTCTTATGGCAGGGCCTAATCTCTGGGCATGTTTGAGCAATATCCAGAGGGCACCAGAACACCCTGGCTGGCCATGGTTGACTGGATTCCCAGCACTTTCTTTATCCAGACTCACAAGTCCCAGCTGGAAGCAAGAACTGCAGCTGCTGGTTGGAAAAGTTTCTCAAGGAAACAAGGTACTCATGGATCTGTGTCTACTACTGAGGCTGAGGTTGGGGTTTATTTACTACTACAACCAATGAGGTTGTCTGGGCATGCAACAGTAGAGTGGCCCCTGAGAAAGGGCCAGCACCCTCCGGAAACAGTTCTGGGGGCTTCAATAGCCACTGAGAATGCAACCAGGAAATGAGTTTAGAGCTGTAAGGTTGGACAGCTTTACTGGAGTCTGAGGTAGGAGACAGAGTCCTTTCTGACACCTGACCCTGTCCGCAATAGGACACACTTGCAAGGAAAGTCAGCTGATTGTATTTGTCACTCGGGTTCTTTCTAAACCAGTAGCAGATATGTGATGAAGGTTGTAGTGATCTGACCTCAGTCACTCAGACAGTCAACATGGGAATTCCCAGTGTGTCCTGGGAATGTTTCTCCCTCTGGTACTTAAGTAAAGATTTGCATTAAGTATATATATACACAATGGAATATTATATAGGCGTCAGGAGAGGTGACGTCATAAAATTTTCTTATGCATGGATGTACATGGAATCAATTATTCTGAGTGAAATAAGTCAGAGGGAGAGAGATAGACACAGAATAGTCTCACTCATCTATGGCTTTTAAAAAAATTAAAGACACTATTGTAAGAAAACCCAGAGACAACAGAGTTAAGGGCCAGAAGGACCAGCTCACAGTATGAAGCTCACCACAAAGAGTGGTGAATGCTGTTAGGAAAATAACTACACTAACAACTAGCATGAGAATGTTAATGGATGAGAGAAGTAGAATGCCTGTTTCGAATACAGGCAGAGGTGGGGGAAGAGAGAGGAAAGCATTGGTGGTGGGAAGATTGCACTGGTGAAGGGGGGTGTTCTGTTTATGTTTACAATTATGATTGTAATTATGGTGCTTAAATAAAGATTTTATAAAAGGAAAAAAGGATGTGCCTTAAGATTTCCATTCTAGGGCAGGAACAATAGTACAGTCTAACATATGGCCAACCTGGGTTTAATTGCCAGCACCCCACATTGTCCTCCCAAGCCCTACTATGAATGATCCTTGAGGACAAAGCCAAAAGTGTACCCTTAAAACAAACAAAAAGATACTAGCTGTTCTTAGCTTAAGAATCGTGGGGAAGAGGGAGATTTGGGACAATGGTGATAGGAACGTTGCACTGGTGATGGGTGGTGTTCTTTACATGACTGAAACCCAAATACAATCATGTATGTAATAATCAAGGTGTTTAAATAAAAAAATAACCTTCAAAAAAAAAGAATCTAAACCTGAAGAATCAACCCTCATACCTGGTCAGGCCATGCTCCACACCTGCAGGTCACCCCTGGTCATCCTCATCTTGTCCCACCTGCACTCAGACCCTGAGCACTGCACTTTCCTGCCACGAGGCATCAATAAACTCATCTACAGACATTAGATGTCCACTGGCTGTGCAAGTCTGGGTGCCAGGAGCCCTTCTGGGCAGTATGGACAAACCTTGTGCCCCCGAGCATGTGCCCTGGGGCTGAGTTAGCATCAGGAGGAGCTGTCACAGCTCAAGCCAGACATAGCTGCCAAAAAGCACCCAAAGGAGGGGACAGGCACATCCCCCAATCCAGCCCCAGATGGGAGTCAGCGGGCCGTAAGAGACTCTAATGACAAGATGTGTTCTCTTCTGTGTGACACGAGAGATGCAGACTGCACTGTGGATGGGAGGGAGAGTGAGGGATGTGTGTGCTCCTTAGGCCATGGGGCTGTCAAAGCACAGTAAAGAAGGAAAATGATGGAGCAACACAGACACCAGAGCATACCCCAATATTCATTCATGAAACCATGGATCACACATAGACACCAAAGTGTTCCCCAATATTCACTTCACTTATCAAACCATGGAGCACACACAGACATCAGAGTGTATCCTTACATTTCACTCATCAAATCATGGATCATACACACACAGTCACCAAAGCACACCTCGACATTCACTGATTGAACCACAGAGAAGTGTAGCCGGGGAAAAAGAGGGGGAGAAATATGAAAATGGCAAGTAAACATTGAGCAGAATAGCAGCAGGAAGGGCCGATCAGGAAGTTCTGTAAGTTTAGATGGGTCAGATTTCCATGAAAAGACAATAGTCTCCATGATTTAAATAGAGAGATGAACTGCTCAGCTGCTCATGCAGACTCACTATAGCTCTAAGACTGCACAGACTGGAAGCAGAAGAAAAAAAAAAAAAACAGCACTCCAGCAAGTGACATGTCCAGAGAGATCAAAGGTATCTACACTGAGACTTAGCTGGAAAACATACACGAGAAACAAGGTGATGAGAGAGTGAGAAGGAGCCAGTTTTCTAGGGAGATCTCACGACTATCAATATTCACACACCCAATGCTGGTGCATCTAGATAAATAAAGCAGAGATGGGGACCGGGCGGTGGCGCTAGAGGTAAGGTGCCTGCCTTGCCTGCGCTAGCCTAGGACAGACTGCGGTTCGATCCCCAGGTTCCCCATAAAGTCCCCCAAGCCAGGAGCAACTTCTGAGCGTCACTGGATGTGGCCCAAAAACCAAAAAATAAAAAATAAAAATAAATAAAGCAGAGATGAGCAGAACCAAATGAAGAAATTGCAACCAGTAAGAGGAGGGAGTCTGAATCTACTCAGGCAGACAGAGATGAATTTGAAAGGCATGAGGACCAATGACAGAAAGCCTCTCAGAGCACTCACATGCTACAGAGGGAGCATAAGACCATATGGGATGATCTCCAGGAAAGAGATCCCAGGGTTCACAGGAGCTCAACAGAGCCAAGAAGATAGAAATAAGTTTCATTTTTGACCATAGAAGTATGGTCAAAATAGTAATAGTAATAGAAAACAATGCCGAGGACAGCAAATATTTTGTAATTAAGTCCAGTTAAACAACATACTCCTGAACAAATCCAGAATAGATCCAAAAAGAAACCAAAATGTAAATTTAAAAATATTGGCCACAAGCAAAACTACTTGATACATAATTTTATGGGATGCTGCAAAGCATGTCCAAAGGAAATTTCATTGTAATGAGAACCAAGTTGAGGACCATTTCAAGGACCAGAATAAATGTGCAGTGGGAAAGGGTCCTTGCCTTGCATGTGGCCAATCTGGGTTCAATCCCTAGTACCTTATACTATGTCCCTGAGCCAGTTGGAGAGATCTCTGAGCACACTGTCAGGGAAGCCCAGAGGACCACCATGTGTGGTCCAAATAAACAACAGCAAACAGATCATGATTTAGGGTTGGATTTTTGTTTGTTTGTTTGTTTGGGTTTTTTTTTTTTTGATTTTGGACTATATCGGGAAGTGTCCAGGGATCACTTTAGTCCAAGAAAAGTATAAGGATTGTTTATATGCAATTTGGAAAGCAAAGACACACATGATTGAGTCTTGAAACCCTTTCTATGCAGGTACACATGTGAAAACACACACATACACACACACGCACACATGCATGCACACACCATAGCCTGAGCACAGTTGCAGCAGCTTCCACACCAGCAAAGGGACTGGGGTCAAGAGTGGCCTGGTTGGGGAAAACAGCCGTGGACCCTTGGTGCCCCAGAGGCAGGCTTCATGTCTATTTTTCCCTTTTTTCTTTTCTGCCTTGTTCACATTAAATTATATATGATTGCCTCAAAATCTGAATCCTAATGAGATGAGGGTTACGAAGTATCAAACAAAGCTGAAACTTAGATCACAGGGTGCAAGATCTCTCCAGTGAGGTGACAAAGTGGCAGATGTGACTGAGCAAGTGGTGACCAAGTGGTGCTTCTCAATGGGGGCCCCAGGGCCCTCCAAGGGGACCCAATGCAAAGCGTGTCACGGAGGCCATGCCAGGAGGGTAGGAAGCTGCACCCCTCGAGAGAAATCAGGAAAGCATGAGGGTCCCAGCTGCCCTTGCAGAAATCATCCCTAGGGTATCTGACGCAGGACCCACCCTACATGTGTCACCTTGGCTCAGCCTGCAGAAAAGGGGTGACACCAAGCCACGTGCTACAGATTCCCAAATATGACTGAAGGGCTCACTCAGGAAATGTGCTGAATCAGCATCGTCATCTTCCACTGTGGAATGAGAAAGGGCTCTGGGATTAACCCTGGTCCTGTTTTCATGACCCCCTCAGGTTCCCTCATGCTCGCTTATTCAAATTCTATAGTGGTGATTAAATTGGGAAAGGGTTTTTCAAGCAGATATGGGGCTTATAAAATGCTCTTTTTCTAAAAGATGCTGTGAAAATCTTTTCAAAGTAATGTTGAGCAATGAGACAGATAAATGGCCAAATCCCATCTCTGAATTCCACAAAGAAGGTGATGGAACACACAGAGCTGGGAGGATGGTGCAGAGTGGAGAGTCTTCCCTCAGTCTCAGTGGTTTTGGGGAGAACTATGGAAGTACCATGCCCAGCCCAGCAATGACTGACACCCAGCATGGTGTCTCCAAGCACAGCACTCAGCAGAGTGCTTGGGGTTCATGCCTTAGCACCCCCTTACACTACAGACATCAGCTATGTCTGAGCACATGCAACATGTCCCCAAAGACAGTTCAAGAACAATTATGAAGGCTGAGACTCTGCGCTGTTAGGTGGAAAGGTCACTGTTAAAAGCCACATGGTGACAAATGGGACAGATTGAATCCAGAAGTCAATGACAAGTGGAGCCAGCACTGTCTGGGCCTGGGATGCTGGATTTGAGAAACAGCTCACAGAGGGTCACAACAAGTTCCAAGGACAGTGAATGTGAGGTGTCTGTACTCACTGAGAAAACTCCAGACCACCCAGTGTTCAACATGTGCAAGAAGCCTTCACCTCACAGAACCCCTAGACACAGCTGCTGTGAGGGCAAGTAAGAACAGACACCTCACTTCTCCATGCACCGTTCTCAGCATGGCCCTGTGTTTCACATTTTCCAAACAAGCCCTTACAACAAGGCTTTACCTGCTGCCCTTGTTTCATTTCTCCCTCAGCACTGCTGCAAAGGTTTTTTTTGTTTTTGTTTTTGTTTTTTGACTCAATCAGTGCCCTCTACCCTTCCAAGTAGAGCTGGTACTCTCTGGCTGGGGAAAGTGGTTTGTTTCGTCACTTTTTGTGTCTCCTCTAAAGTCACTTAAGAATAAGTTATACTGTGCTATCCTGTATATAGTCCAAGAAAAGCTCCCGAATTCTCCTCTCAGCTGAGAGAGGTACCTGACCACACAGATAAACCCTCAGTGTTGTCAGAAGGAAGGAAAAGGCTCATCTCCTGTGGTCATGTCACAGGGCCTAAGTGTGAGGAGGAGATCCCTAGGAGCTTCCATCACCCCTGACATCTTGAACACTGCAGTGAGAAGTGAGCTTCCTGCCAGCCCTATACCCCACTTTTCCTTAGAAGTGTCACTAGAACACAATGACACACTGCCATGAGACTGTAACAAAGCTCTGTCCCTGACAGGACCCATAAGGAGCATCCAGATGACTCCTGATGCTGAGGCCACTCCAGCTATGTTCACGACAAGTGCATAGGATCAAGTACGTGCACTTACAGACACACACACTCACACACACAGACACACATACTCACCCTCACACACACTCACCACTACCATCTCTGTACTAGGGAATTCTTCTCCCAGACTCCTCCCAACCTCTGTTCCAGTAATCTTAGAAACCCCAACATCCACCCATTTTAGGTGGGGGGGTAAAGGGGACACACCTGTTGGTGCTCAGGAGTTACTCCTGGCTTTGTGTTCAGGAATTACTCCTGACGATGCTCAGTGAACCATATGGGATTCAGGGAATCAAACTCAGTCAGCCATGTACAAGGCAAACACCTTCCACACTGTGCTATCACTCTGACCCAATCCACTTACTTTTTTAAAATTTTTCATTTTCCTTCATTCTTCCCCAACTCCTCACAGAGCCTGGCTTGCCTATCCCCCACACTACCCCTCAGACTGTGGGTAGGACTCTACTCCTCAGTGGCTCAGCCCTTCATAAGCCCACAGCTTCTCAGCTGATCCACTGCATCCCATCCTCTGACCCCAACACTCAGTCCCTCTTCCTTGTCACCCTGTGTGTCACTGTCTCTCTCCTGATAGTGGACCAGTCACACTCATCCCCATACAGAGGCCACTGAGATGGGAGAGTATATGCCAATCAGTGGCACTCCAGGTGTGGCACTCACTTTCCAGAAATTCACTCCTCACTCTTACAGACTGGAACCCCCCCTATTGCTCTCAGGGACCAGAGTTAACCCCAAGCTTGCCCCCCAGTCCCTCCTCTGCCCAACAGAGCTCAAGTCCCTGTGGTCCAGTTTTGGCAACCAGCTCTAGGAGCAGGTTTCCTGTTTCTAAGCTCAGTCATGCTATTGCAGCTCTATTCCCAGCCTCCTCTTCTGTCTCCATGGATATCTCCTTGGGATACCAGTGGACACGTCGCTGCTTCTTGGTCCTAAGAACACACATGGTCAGCAGCACCCCCTGCCCTTCTCTGATCATCTCCAGAACTCTCTGGATTATCACCAAAAGATACTGGATAACTCACATTGACAAGTCTTGAACCTGTAGTGGTCACTCTGACTTTATGTGCTTGACAATGTCTCTTAAGTGAGCAGATGAGTGAAGCACAAAGTCAGTAGCCACTGCAGAATGCAGAATAACAAGAAAAGAAGAGAGCCTAACATTGACTTCTGGGTGCTGTTGCTAAAGACTATCAGGTGAGCATGGTGTAGTGAGCAGCAGGTTCACCCAGAATGCACTGCTGCAGCCTCCTGGTGCTTCCAGCAGTGCCAGAGTGACTCAGGCTGGCAGAAGCATGGTGAGGGGCCTGCCCTGCACTTAGTATGCATTGATGCACTGGTGTTCGCCATGTTTCTGGATAACCAAAAGCTTCACTCATGGCAGGGCTGTGTTTCACTCTGAGAGTAACTGAAAAAAGCAACGGAGCTTGGGAAGTGAAGGCTACATAGGCACAGACAGCCACTCTGCCAGAGCATGTCTCACCACTCTTGTCTGTTCAACTACCCTGCACCAGCACTTCCAACTCAGCTTCCAGTACTCTCATGGGTTGTGAGGCCTGGCTTCAGTCTTAGCCCCACCACCTGCCATGCCCAAAGGGGCCGATCCACCTGCACCCTTGAGTTCTTCCCCTGCTCTCCAGGCTGGTGCCTCATAACTATGTGGATGCCCATGAGGACCAACCCCTGTGGTCTCTTGGACCTATGTGTGTGGGCCACATGGACCCATCCAGAACCCAGTCTCAGCCCAGAACACCTCCTCCACCATATTGGAGAGACTAAGTTAAGGAGTATCCAGGGGCACCTTTCTCAATATCACTGCCTGCATGCTGCAGCCTATTTCAAACCCCCAACACTTGAGCTGAAACTCTTCTGCCTGCAGCGGCTCTCAGCACTCAATTCACGGGGAGTCTTGACTTATTCCTAATAAGTCAGCTGAACTGAGCGCCAGTCCTGCTTTCATAATGAGCTTGTCAGGAGGATCCTGCAGGGGAGTGAGAGCTAAGGGCTGATGAGTATGGGTGAAGCCTTGATTGGGGCCAATTCTTGGCTAATGGGTCTGTGCCTTGGAAGGAACTGCAGACTCAGGTTTGCCCCTGAAGAACCAAAACAGCCAAAGGTCTTGGTGCATTGCTAATATTCATTCCCCCCAAAGAGCAAGCAAAGTCTACTGGAATCAGCGGCTACAAGATCTTCTTTCTGAGGACAGAACACGAGCAGGATCAGTGGGAATCCAGTGGTGGGTGGTAGGAGACATGTTGTTTCCTGAGTTCCTTCCTGTTCTCACATCACTGGCAGCTCAACAGACAGGGCGGAAACTCCTGAGCAGAAAGTCTAGAGTAGCCAATACTGAAGGGTACTGAGCATGGGTAGCCAGTACTGATGGGCATGACGCATCTGGGTGACCTGCCAGTTCAGCTCACAGTGCTCCCTCATCCCTCCCAATAGCCATGGACCCCATAGGGCATGACCCCATCCAGAGCAACTAATCTCAGGGTCAGGAAGGCACAAGACAGACCCCCCAAGACACTGCAGGAGCTGGCCCTCTTGCACCAGGACCCCCCACAGAAATCACTGCCTCAGCTGAACCTATAAATTATGAGCATTCTATTTGCTGGACTCCCTTCCCATAAAATGTCTGAACATTTTTAGAGTCCTATTAAAATGCATTTGGATTTCTCAGGGAAAAAAGTATTATTATTTACTTTTCCTCATCTAATAATGTCTTCAATTTGTCAGTAGCTTGTAAGAACAGCTTAGAAGAGGCACTTAAGCATGTCAACAAGCGGGGTACATTTACACCCATTTAAAAGTGGTTCAAGATATTAGCTAGTGAAACAAAAGCAGCAGCAGGATTAAAGAATTAATTAAACTTTACAAGTAGACGTGGAACTGCGGTAAGCATGAAAAATAGTATCTCGGGGCTCACATGATCCCAAGAAACAAAAGAGAATTAACTCCTTCAGGCAAAGTATAAAGGAAGGTCTCTGAGCAAAGAGTCCATGAACAAAGAGTCTGGGGTCTCAAGGACAGACTTGGCATCAACACCTCAGATCGGTTGGTCCCAGGAAGGCTCTTTCCCCAGGACTATAGATGCTTTACCACTAGGAAGTTGTGTGCTTGGGAGTGCAGACATGACGAAGCCCAGAACCCCAAAAACACAGATGGAGCACAGCAGGGTACTTGCAGAACTGATCCATGATAGGGTCCAATGCGGTGGGCACAGACTCTGTGGAGGGACACAGCTCATCCTTGCACCATCTCGAACCACTTGCCTTTCTCCAGAGCTGGGAAGTGCTTCCCGGAGGAGGAGTTCCTGGCTGCAGCCTCCAGGGTCTCTGGGGAAGCCACTGATTACTTTTCTTTATATATCTGCTAACTGGGGTGTAATAAAAACACTCTCCCTCCTCCTGTCCCCAGAGAGGGAGTGTAAGAAGAGCTGACTGTGATACTTGAGTTTAATTTGGGTCAGCAAGTAGGAGGGGATGAGACAGGACTCCCACCACAGTGTCGCCCGGTGGCCAGAGAGAGAAGAGCCACGACTCAGCCTCTGCATCAGTACCATTCATGCAGGTGTTGGATGTTTCTACTGTTCACTAAGTTTTGGGTGGCGCCCATGCCAACTAAAGAAACCCATCATCACAGTGCTCTATGCTTCTCTCTCCCCTTCCACCTGGCTTCCTACCAAGAACTGACCCCCAAATTTTGCCCCATATCAAGCCCACATCGCATTTGCTGCACACACACAGCTCAGACCCCACCGGCTCCGTGGGCCTCATCACAGACTCTCGTCTCACATCACTTGCTCTGAGACACTGTTTGGAAATCTTTCCGCAGAGTAAGCAGGAAATGCTTTAGCTTCTTCAAGACCTGAGAAGGACTTTACCCTCTCTAATCCTCCTCTGTTCTTTCCTCAGCTCCTCAGTAAGGATGCCAGAACAGCAGCCCTTGTTCCAAAGCACTATGGTGCTCAGAACCAAGCCCAAACCCAAAGCTCCACCTTCCATGAAGAACACAGCTGGTCCTGGGTGTGTGTGTGAAGGGCGAGAAAGCTGCCAGGAATGTCATGCAGCACATGCCATGTGACCCAGGGTGGTAGACCTGTGACTGGCCAGGTGATATCAGGCCCATGTTTTTCATCTGTCTTGACTGGAGTCTTCACAGTCTTCACACCTGGCCAGAGTTTCAATGAGGAACAAGTTCTCCTCTAAGCACCTTTTGGCCCACCTGCCTGACCCTCTGACCAAGCTGAGGGAGCATTGAGAACTCTCATGTGGATTCCAGGTAAAAGCAGGTTTCTGGCCATGGAATGTTCCAGAAGTAGGACTGCCTGGGGAAGGTGGGCAGCGTGGGAGACTTCCACACCCAAGAGCGGACTCAATGGCTGGCAGCAATGCCATGGCCCAGAGACCCAGGACAGCACAGCACACTAGAAGAGCCAGGGGCTTGCCAGTCCGCCCACAGCTCCATACCATGCATGGAAAATGACAAGAGATACAAACCATGGCCCTCCTGGGTGCAGCGAGCATCAGCAAACTACTTTCTCCCACCCTGTAACATAATGTTCAGTGGTATGTGCAGCATGAGGAAGGGAGACTCCAAGCACAGAGGAGCTAAATGGAGAAGTCACTGACTTGGCGCATGGGAGGGGACATGGTCTTGGGTGAGGTCATGCCCACAGACATCCCCAGGACAGTGTGGATGAATTCTAAAGAACAGCTAGGTCTGGATCATGGGGAGAGGAACTTCAGAAGAGATAATTGGAGAATAGACTCTGACTAAACTCTGAACCATGTGTTTGTATTTATCTGCCGATGCGGCACCTTCTTTACACCCCAAATGTGCTTTTGCTCATCTGCAATGCCCAGAGAGACCCTTCAACAGCGGGTATCCTAGAACATCAGCTGAATTACAGAAGGACTAGTTCTGGACTGGTTTCTGTGCATTTTTCTGCATATAAGATTATTCCAAGTCTGCAAACATGGGAAGTTCAGTGCCAGACACACATCTTCTCTTCCTCCAGCCCGTGGCCTCGTCTTTTGTAATTCTCAGTGATATAAAGGACAGATCCCCTCCATATATCCTCCATATATTAAAATACCACCAGGCACCAGGCAGACTATTAGCACCTCACTGGGATTCATTGCTGTACCAACTAAGTAAATAAATGTTTAATAAGAGACCCTTTTACATGGAAAAATAATAGATTGCACTGAACTCAAAAGATCAACTTGAATTAGTTAAGCAAGAGCCACTGTGATTAGTCACAGAGAAATGAATTATCAAAAAGGCCCTTTGGTTGCATAATCGACTCCCACTGTTTGGAGATTAATTTCCTGGTAACTGGGACTGTGCTCATTGCTGAAATGCCATCTCAAGCTTAGCTGTTTCTTTGACACTTTCAGACTCTGGGACCCTGTGCCACTAGGCAGTCTGGGGCAAGGTGACCTGATGCCAGGGGCTGGCACATGAGTGGCCTCCCTGCTGCTGCCAAGGCCTCTTCCATAAGGAGGATGCACCCCTGGGACCTGCCAGGAAGTCAAGACACTACTAAACAAACTGTCCTGAGGCTCCATGGACTCCCGCATAGATGGGAAAACAAAGTGTGGCCAAGTCACTGCCAAAATTAGTGGAGAGTTTGGGATGGAATTCTGGAAGGCTAAACCCCAAGGTACACTTGACCTGGACCTACTCTTCAAACTTCCTATTGGTGCAGTTCTGACTCATGGAAAGTCTGCCAGGCTGTGATGGGCTGAATTCTGATACTCAGAGACTACGGCTGCTCTTTGGAAAAGGACAGGTCTATGTGTCCTAGACACAAATTCAGCTTTCATCTACCCGACTCTGTTTCAGTGACACATACCTAATACTCCAAGAGGTTCCCTGCTTCTCATCACTCAGTATTCCTGAAGATCCATTAGTCAGACACAGACTTTAGGACTGGATCTGACTGGGATCCTAAGCTTGAACTTGAAGCCATGCTAATGCCTCCCCACACATGCCCTTTGTTGGAAATCACCTGTCATGGCGTCCATCTGACCTTGTCAACATGGCATCAGTGCCCTGACTTTCCCTGGCTCAGTCATATCACCACAGAACTGGTCCCTGATCTGTAAGTCCCCAAAGGTTCCAGTCCCTTGGACTAGGTAGACCTCACCCTCCTCTCAGAGGACTAGCGGGGGAACTGGCCTGGCTTCCTCACTCCCTATGCCCTGTGGTGCCCCACTGCCTCCAGAAGGGTTGTTTCTCCTTGGGAAACAGTCTGAAGCAGAGAACTTGAGTAGATAAACACAAGTCACCAGACATCTGGGCCACTCTCTCATCATCAGGCTCTCTGGCTCCATCAGGCCTTCATTTACTTCCCTCTACTCCAAAGTAGCAGCATCATACATGATAGTGATTCCAGCCTCCAATTTCTCACAGAGGCATTTACACTCTGTTGGATGGTGGCTCTTCCATTATGTATTAACACCACAGCACTGGCCTTTGGGAGAGAAGAATGTAGTGACTTAGGGTAGTCCTGCCTTGATGGCCTTCACCAGGCAGCCTGCAGTAGCACTGTATTATCATGGGAATAAGGATAGTGACATGGACAGGTGGCTTCCCAGCAAGGTGCTGTCCCCAGAACACCAGACTATGAGTATCCATTCTCAGTTCACCACAGGTTTTACACTGCAGTGGAAATGGGAGCAAGAGAGAGTGAGGGAAGGGTAGGTCATTGCCTCCACTCTCATGCTGCCCCTAATCGTAAAGCACCAAATCAACATGGCTATTTTGCCACAAGCAAAAATAAAAACGTGTCAATCCAAAGAGAGAAAAAATGGGGACATGGGTGGAGGGAAATGAACTCTGGTGAAAGGGATGGGGCATTGGAATATTGTATGATCAAATATCAACTATCAACTTTTTAACTCTGTATCTCACAGTGATTTAATTTTTAAAAAATGTGCCAATACATATAATGGCAATACTCTTCCAGTTCTCTGAAAACATGAGTTAACTTAGAGTTTATCCCCTGAGTGGGTCTGTCTGACCTGGTCCCATTGGCCCCAGAGAGAACCCTAGTCCCTCTCTCAGGGTCCTTGAAAAACACCTGAACAAACTCAGTATCTAAGACTATGGCTCTGGTTTCTGTGTGACCTGCCTATCGAAGTAGGTTAAAGGCTTCTTAAGGGGAAGTCTTGTGGGGTGTGTTTGAGGCTCACCATGGGAAACCAGCAATGTCTGTCCCAGAACCTGACTGTTCATCCTTCCTGGTACATCCTAGTCCTGCTTCGATGTCTCTCCTGAGCATTCCAGAGTGACAGAACTGCAGCTTCACCTGAAATTCCCTTCCCAGCCTGTTTGAAGTGGCAAGCCCATGTCTGCTTTATTTGTCCATGCTGCACATAGGTAAAAGCAACAGGCTTTTGTCTAGACCTTCCTGGCCAGTTTCCTTGACCTCAGCTCCTCTCCCTTGAGTTTTTCAGCCCTTCAGCAGCAAGTGAGCGGTGCATTCCCTGCTTCCACTCTCGGCTGTGTAAAGACTGTTGTGATAAACTCCGGGGGCTTGACAACTCTTTAGGTTCCTGCTTCTCTTTGCTGCAGCAGCTGCCTACGAGTGAGATAAGCGGGTCACAGGAATTTCCCTTTTTGACATGTCATCAGTGTTGCTCTCCATAGGGTAAATCAGTTCACATGCCAACAACCAACAGCCAGGATTCCATCCATGTTCCCAACACTCTACTGAATGGGGATTTTTGGCCTCTGAATGTATCTTCTGCTTCATTAGTGATTTCACTTTTCTTTTTTTTTTCTTTCTTTTTTTTTTTTTTTTTTTGGTTTTTGGGTCACACCCGGCAGTGCTCAGGGGTTACTCCTGAATCCATGCTCAGAAATTGCTCCTGGCAAGCACGGGGGACCTTATGGGGTACCGGGATTCGAACCAATGACCTTTTGCATGAAAGGTAAACGCCTTACCTCCATACTATCTCCCAGGCCCCAGTTTCACTTTTCTTTGCAGGAATTTATTGCTTCAGTGTCTGAAGCAATATCTATTTTGTTGGACATGTTTCCTGATAAACTTTCCTTTTCCTGATGGCTGTTAAGAGTACAAAGGTTCAGGTCCAGAGAGATGGCATGGAGGTAAAGTATTTGCCTTGCATGCAGAAGGATGGTGATTTGAATCCCAGCATCCCATATGGTCCCCCGAGCCTGCCAGGAGCGATTTCTGAGTGTAGAGCCAGGAGTAACCCCTGAGCACTGCCGTGTGTGACCCAAAACCCAAAAATAAAAAATAAAAAAAAGTACAAAGGTTCATAGTGCTGCCTACCTGCTCTGGGCCTTTTCACTTCCACTAATAGACCTGCTGTGATATACCTTCAGAAATTTCCAAAGGAGGTTTGATGTGCACAGCATGGCACAGACTTATCTTTCCTTCCTTCCTTTCTTTCTTTCTTCCTTTCTTCCTTTCTTTCTTTCTTCCTTTCTTTCTTTCTTCCTTTCTTTCTTTCCTTCTTTCTTACTCTCTTCTTTCTTTCTCTCTCTCTCTCTTTTTTTTTTTTGGACCATACCCAATGACGCTCCAGGTTATGTGCTCAGAAATCAATTGCTCCTGGCTTGGGGGACCATATGGGATTCCAGAGATGGAACCCAGGTCTGTCCTAGGTCAGTCACATGCAAGGCAAATGGCCTACCACTGTGCTATTGCTCTGGCCCCTGTTTCCTTTATTTCTAAAAGTGAGAAGAGTTCATTCCACTTATATTATATTCATTCCACTGGATATAGGGGCCTAGCAGTTGGTCATGTGGGGGTGAGTGACTAGGGCTCAAAAGAAGAGCTGCATCACAGTTCAGGGAGCAAGACATCCAGGTGAGGATTGCTCCTTGGATAAGGAATATTGACCTTAGAAAGACCCGTCTAGTCTACTCACGTCTATTAATATCAACATCAGTTCTATCCAAATGACCTTCCCTACAACATTGAGCCTGGTATTGGACCAATAGCTGGACAATAGAGCCTGGCTGACTTACCACACTAAGTAAACTATCCACAAAGAAAATTCAGAAATGTGACAGTGAAGGATCACACATCAAATTCAAGTAAGCTTTACCTTGGGGATTCAATGATGGCTCAAGACAAAAATCCTATTCGTGAAATTTCTATTAACAAACCAAAAATAACCACATCAACCTATCAGCAGAGGCAGGCAAACAGATGAAATGCTTAAAGCAAAACATCATCTCTCCAGAAATTATTCTGCTGACCTGCAGACAATTTCTGGGGAGTTTCACAGGCCAATCTAATACAATTATTGATTCTCCACCTCATGAGCTAGACAGACTGATTGTATTAGGATATCAAGTTTCATGTGTCTTTCATCATGTAGCTTTACTTTGGCCTTTAGTAATTGATAGATATAGAATCAACATATAAATATCTAGATCTCTAGGGACTGAAGTGATAGTATAGCAGGGAGTTCAGCTTGCTTTGCACATGGCCAACAGGAGTTCTATCTCGATACCCTTTCCAGTCCCTTGAGCACACTAGAAGGAATCTCTGAGTGCAGAGGCCGGAGTAAGCCCTGAGCACCAATAGGTGTGATCCCACATCCAAAATTATAGACCACTGCCTCAAAAATGAACCCCCCCCCAAATTAAAAAAGGTGAATTATTCAACTGGGTGGAAAGTTGACAAAATTAAGCTCACCAAAGAGTAATGAGTGCAGTTAGATAAATGACTACACTGACAACTACTATAACAATGTCAATGAGTGAGAAGTAGAATGTCTGTCTTGAATCTGGTGGGGAGGAGGAGGAAGATGGGGGACATTAGTGATAGGAATATTGCACTGGTGAAGGGGTTCTTTTTAGGACTGAAACCCAACTACAATCATGTTTGTAATCAAGGTGCTTAAATAAAAATATTATTATTAATAATAATTTGATCCTTGGAATCTCACAGGGTCCCTTGAGTCTTCCAGGAGTGATTTCTAAGCACAGAGATAAGAGTGACCCCTGAGTGCTACCATATGTGCCCCCCCAAAATAGGTAAGCCACAAATAAAAAAATAATTTTCCTAATTTTAGTAGACAAAAGCCTGGCGTCCCAACCACATGAAGCAGTTAAGTTAAAGAAGGAGCTAGAGAGATAAAACCCCAGTGATGAGCAGGGTGGTTCCTACAATAGTTCCCCACACAGACTGCCCAAGTGCCAACTGTAAAAGGCAATGAAATTCAGAAGCCCCAAGAAAACCCCACAGCAAAAAGGCCTGTGTCTCCCGGCCGCACAGAGGGCTCTGTGCCAGCCAGGTTGGGAATCCACAGGGTGTGCCTGGCAGCAGATGCCCTTATTCACAACCACAGCATGTGGGGGGCACACCTCAGTAGTCTCAGATGCCCACCTGCTAGTTTCCATTGGCCTGGCTCTATGCCAGAGGCTCCCAGCCCTGCCAGGTCTCGAGTCCTGCACTCCCAAAATTGAAATTCAGGAGACAGCAGAAAGCTGTGTTATTATTCTGTGTTGCAAGTGTGACAACAGAAGTGTAATGTTGTGTCTTGTTTCTAAACCAAGCTCAGGGGTGGAACTTGACAAGAAGAACAAAATTGGGTGGGTGGGCTGGAGAAAAAAAACAGAAAAAAAAAAAAGAAGAAAGTGCTGCGGCTGCATATGGTGGTGGTGGAGGCTGTGCCAGGAAACACATCTCGGCAGTCAGCACTCAGGGTGTGAGTGGAGCAAGGCTTGTGCAGGCTGCTTCATGAATATGCAAAGCCCCAACTTGGAGCCTGGAGCAGCAATAAAGAGGCCAGGAGCCAGTGGAGGACCGGGCTCGGGATTGCGCTTACTCTAAAAAAATGATTTGATGAGGGGCGTTAATCTCCCTCCATAGTTTGTAATTAGAACTGTACTAAGACTTCCACCTTACTAAGTGTTTTTGAAAGGCTTTCAAATGTGGGTTATGAGTTTTATTATGGGCATGATATTAAATCTGCACGGGGCTCCTTGTAAATAACTTCCAGGGGATTTGACTTTTGTCGACGGAGCATGGCCCTTTCTGCAGGTGTCATCAAGAGGGGTTTGTGAGGAAAAGCAAGTGGCCACAAGGGGAGGAACTGTCCCCATCTCCACCCCCACCAATGGGACCCATGCACAACTCTTGGTTTGGGAGGATGAGACAAGCAAAAAGCAGTGTCACAGACCTGCCCGGACACTGTGCCTGGGCACTGAATCCTACTTAGTGTCTCACTGAGGGCTAGAGGGACTTTCAGCTCTAAGGGAGCAACTACCACCTTCCCCCATGACTATCTTCTGAGCTTCTATCACTGTAATTATTGTCCATCTAATGGTGGGCTCTTCTGCATCCACCTGAACATGGCTCCCCTTCTACCCTGTTTCCTGCACCCTTTTTTGTGACCTGCTCTGTGGATGCTGAACTCAGCCCTTTCCCTTGTCCTTCTGTTCTACCACACAGCCAGAGGCTCATTTAGGCTCCCTGGAGCCTCTCTTCTCGCCTCAGCAGCGCATGACAGCAGCCAGACCTCTGCACCAGATAAGAGCACATTGAAATGGTGATTGGTGTGCCAGGGCCTCCAAGCTCCATGTTCTAGAACATTCTGTGCATCTGATCATCCCCAGCTGATACCTGCTCCTCTCCAGCATCTGTTCCTCCTTAGTTCTCGGGTATAGATCTTCTCTTTGCAGCACTGGGGTCCCTCCCAGGACCATCCTCTTCACTGCCTTTTCCTCAGTGACTTATCCTATCACTGTGGCCTTGGATGGCTCAGCCTGATGAGCAGAGATGCATTAGCATGACCCACAGACCTGGAGCTAGCACCCAAGAGAAACCAGCAAGGCCAGCTTATGCCCACTAATCCCTGATACTCTGTAAGCTGCATGCCCACCCATGCACTGGCAAACCCTGACCCCCCTTCAGTTCTCCCTGAGGCATCCTCTGTGCTCACTCTTGGCTGTGTTCACAGGCCCTAAGACATTCCAGGCTCTCAGGCCTGACCCCCAGAAGGTCCAATCTCCAGAAGTTGCCACCCTGAGAAGATGAAGCTTATTCTCGTCTTCCTCAACCTGGTAGTCCCAGGTGATGGAAGGCAGAAGCATGATAAAGCAAAGGTGATGACCTTGATGTCCTTCTTGATTCCAGCATCATCCACCTCTGACACCCTCCATGGTCATCTCTGGACTGTCTCAGACTCTGCCCACCACACAAAACCACTCATGGTACAGAGGTGCTCACCACACAGGACTGCTCACCTCACAGGGGTGCCCCCCTAGCCTGGTCCTGTGCAGGTATGAATCTCATGACATTTCCTGGGTGAAGAAGTTTCTCTGGCCACTCACCAGTGCCTCAGCCTCCAAGAGGAAGCACTAGAGTGCTTCTGCCCTCAGTGTTCCAGTGGCTTGGCCAGAGGTGTCCAGGCGGACAGGGCCTCTAGCCACCAGATAGACCAGGGAGGTAAACAGGGCAGGCTTCTGACCCCATCTTGGTGCTCACCCAACTCACTGATGCCTAGTTCAAGGGAAAGGTCACAGGCTCCAAGAATCAGGCAGCTATCACGTGATGCAGTCTAAAGGAGCCATCGCATTCTGGGCTGTGACTAGGGGTGATACGGCTCTGCAGTACTTAAATCTGGCACCATCTCTCCCCATACTTTACACACGCATGTACACATACGTGTATACACATGTTCATGCACACTTGTACATGCATGCTTGCGCGCACACACATGCACGCCCAGGGCCTGTCTGCTCATGCCCCAGATGGACACACTGGAGCACCCTTATTTCTGGCATGAAGGCACCAAGCTCTCAGATCAATCTCGAAAATTCTTCAAATAAAGGAATGCCCAGTGGGGAAATAGCTGAGGACTAGCTGCAGGCCTCATTTACTGGTGTCCAGAGAAGATGCTGCAGAGTCCTGTGGCACCTCAGTGGATGGAAGGGAACCTTGGCGGGCACCAGGACTCACACGGATGCAGAGATCATGGGCTGGTACTATTCCACACACAGCTTACTGTTGTAAACCAGCCCTTATGATGGACTTGGATGGTGGATGGAGGCCTTTGTCCTTAGGCTCAGGACCACGTGGCTCCATCCTCCATTAACTGGAGGGTCTGGAGTCCAGGAAATCTCCGGGTAATGAACTCACTCACAGGTAGGCTTCTGGAGAGATAACATCTTTATTGCCCTAACCAGCTGATGTGGCTGCTAACCATTTACGCTGCCATTCTTAGCTAGCCCTGCATCTTGTTTCATCCATGTCACCTCTGACCTCCATGCTGGCAAAAGATCAAAAGGCCAAACACCCTAATCCCTTGGGTCAAAGCCCTTATGTCACCTTTTCTCCAAGACCCCTCCCAGGAAGTGGGTGGGGTATTGCAGGTAAAGTCACATGCCATATCCGCCCAAGACTCCTCCCATAAATGGGAGGGACTCAGGTAGATACACCTAAATCCAGGGTGGAGTTACAGCATACCTCAACAAAATAGAGATGTCCCTTTTCCTCATACAGTACCACCAGTAATAGCAAAGCATACTCACCTGTGCACGGGGCAAGCTTTGAACCCTGGTCCCTTCATTCAAAAATGTGTGCTGCTAGAACAAACATTTGTCCTAAAGGTTTATTAAAAGTAGGAAGCATTTTACTTTTACTTGATCATTGGATGACCTATTTTTAGTTTCTTAAAAACATAATTTCCTCTAGTGATGCCCTTATCCCTTTGCCTAAATGTTAAATTTGTTGGAAAGATTCTCCAAGATGCAATGAGCATATCCATTGCATGTCAGGGAAATGGATTCTGCTGCAGGGTTATTTCTTCCCGTGTTCTGCTCTCAATGCAAGTAAGAAATTGTGATTGATGTGACCACATCTCCAATTACAAATCCTCACAAATTTTTCTACATGAGACTGCTACTCATAGAAAATATCTGTTAGAATCTAGGCCAATATCCCCAATGCTAATCATGGGCTTTCTTTATTGGAAGGCATTTTCTTCAATATAGTGGAAGCCCATAATTATTATACAGGGGAATTGCATGCAGACTTCATTACAGTGAAGTCACAATACTTCAATATACCAACAATTGCACCCCACAGTCAGATCAACTGCTTGTGATAGAGTAAAGGAGAGCTCCTTTGAAAGAAAGCCCGTGGGGGCCGGGAGATGCTGGGTTTGCTCAGGAGAGCCTATAATCATATCTTCAGTCTCATTAGTAATAAATGTCGTTCTTAGTTGAAATCACCTCAAACCTGTGTTCAAATATTTCCTTGGCTTCTAATTTTCCCTCCTCTGGCTGGCACTCAAGTCTCCGGACAGGACTTTTATTGGGTACTTTAGATGAATCGTTGGCTCTTGTCCAGAACAATTTCCCCTTCATTCTACCGGCGACAAGAAAAACAATAACTCTTTTAATGCTCAGTGAGAAGCTAAGGACGTGTCTTTTCAAATGGAGCAATCCCCACTCAGTGTGCACAGAAAGTTATGCTGACTGGTTTTGCTCACCAATTCCCCAGCCTAATGCCCATGTGAGTGTGGGAGTTTTTTTTCCGCATAGTTCCATGAGTCCAAGTTTTCCCCAAAACACCCTGCAGCCCTGGAGTAACTGCTTGCCTCCTAGCACACCCTTCTGTACTGAATTTTGGGGCAGAGAGTAGCAGCAGAAATGTACCCCCAGGCCCCTTTCTTCACTTACTACAATGGGGTCTATGGGCAAGACTCGTCTTGAGTATTGCATTTGCCTTTTCTGTTTACACACAGAGTCTAGGCTTCTTCATAACCATGGGTGCTGAGCTATGAGAGAAATAATTGCAGACTAAAACCAAATGCATCCCCGGGTAGCAGTAAAAGGGACTTGCTCCCAGCACGAGCATCTCCCAGCCCTGCCAGGAACCGAGCACGTCTTTGAGGCCCACTCACTGCCCCTCTGCCTTGAGGTCCTGCATCCACCCCCAGCTCTCTCTGGGAGGGTCAGGCTGAGCCTCGAGCCTGACCCAAGCTCGCCCCTACACCCACCACCTGGTCGCTCCCGAGAGCGCCGGCACCTGCTGTTACCTTGGTGATTTCGTGGAATCTATTTTAACGACTTCTATTCCCTTCTCTCCTCAGAGAGGGAGTTTGCATCTCAAAACCCATTTTGTACAGTAATGATGTGAGTGTTGGGAGCTGCGTCTGTCTCAGATCCCGCCTTTGACTTCCCTGCCGATGCCTTTCCAGAGCTTTCTTTGGTCCCACTGACATGACAATCTCAGACATGACCATCCCCATGTCCCCATCCTTTGATGCTAATTGCTAGAGATGCATTATGTATCAGTATTGTTCCAGGTGGAGAAGACGATTCCATAGGCTCCGAGGATAAAACCATTTCCCTTGATCAAACTCGCCCCCACTTTCAAGTCGACACTACTTTCTGAGTGAAGAATGTTCTTCAGTTCTGTCTCACTCATGTGCTTCCTTCCTCTGCCCCAGCCTAGTGTTTGGGTCTCTGCATTCTCCCACTTTCTGGTCCCTGCTGGTGGGAATGTTCCCCACTGAGAGGAACTGTCTGTTCTCTCTGGGGCCCCTTACATCATGGTAACAGGAGTACTAATGTTCTGGAACATTCTCCGGTGGAACATGGCCTGCCCACTCTCTGCTCTTCCTGCTGTGGGAACCAGTTCTTGAAAATGGAGTGATGGGGCTCTTGTGTCTGTGAGAGGCAGACGCACCCACACACTCCTTTCTGCAGAGTTTCTCAGCATTCCTGTTGAAATTTCTCTGGCTTTTCATCCTGAAAGTCTAAGCACTGGCCATAGGTCTTTCCAACTTGAATCTTGGCACATCCTTGTTCTTATATGTAACATTCATTGACCAGGAGCTCACTTGATTAAGATGTTAATCAGTTTTCTCTTCTTCCTTTCTGAAATTGTGCCTCAATGTTGTACCACAGTATTTCTCTCTCAAGTTCTCTCTCAGATATCCTGAGGGTTGTGTTCAAGTTTTCGATTTTTTTGACACTCCCTCTGTTCCATTTACCTTTCTGAAAAATTCGCATCAGGTCATTTTCTTCTTGTCATTTTCTAGTTGCTCTTTATTCTTCCCATTCTTTTCTTATGTATGTGTAGAACATCTTCTGGAGTTCCTCTGAGGGTAGAAATTGGGTTCTGTTCTTCTGTGGTGTCTGTGGGTAATTGTTTCTCTCACTTGAGTTTTTAGTTTTCTGCTGCAGATGTTACTATGCCTGCGCTTACACTGGCTCATGGCTTCTGTCTTGGATGAGGGATGTGAATGCTGGCTGAGGAAAGAGGAACAAGAATGCAGGCTGAGAAATGAGGGGCTGAATATTGGCTGAGGTTCTTCAGAGGAGCCCCCCTGAATGTGGAGGAGGCACTTGCACTCTGCCAGGAGCTGGGCTGGGAGATCCCAGGGGACACAGTTCTTCTGCCCTCCTCAGCCCAATGACTGGTGCCAGCCTGGAGCTCAGCCCTACTCTCATTGCCTTGGAGGCCCAGGTGGTGAGCCTGGCTGGCAGCAATCTTGTCAAGGTGAGAGAGGGTGGCCAACTGACAGCTACAGCTGCATCCTGTCTCTCGGGCCACAGGTCATGTGACCATGTGTCTCCCCAGCCCCCTCTTAGCTTTGTCTACAATTGGTTCACTGGCCCTTCCAGACTCTCTCCCTCTCTCCACCAGAAACCCGGGGGCTCTGCCTGCTGGAGTTCTGCGCCCCCTCTCTGCAGAGCTGCAGTCCCTCCATGGTGCTTCTTCCTTTGCTCTTCACCACATGGAGCTTAATTCCAGCACAAGCACAGACGGGAAAGTATATGGAGTGATGCTATCTCCTCCTATCTGCCCGAGATCCCCACTGCCTTCTTAGCAAGTACGCTCAGAGATGAGTTCAAAGGAGGGAAGAGCCTTCAGAAATCACAAAATTGTCCCGACTTCTAAGAAGTTTCTAACTCTCATTTTTTTCTCTTTCTAGTCATTAGTTCTATCTCTTACAAACATCTGCTTGCAAATATTTAGGAAGAAGCATGAAATAATCTATGATAACATTTGAGGAAAAGATAAAAACCTATTAAGAAACAATGAGTTTCATTTGCTCACTTCCCTTTCTATATATATATATATATATATATATATATATATATATAGAGAGAGAGAGAGAGAGAGAGAGAGATCTAGATAGGTATATATTGAGAGATATTTATCTATCTATATAACTATTGAGATAAAGATTGAGAGAGAGAGAAAAGAAGAGAGAAAGGTTGAGTTTAATACACAAACAGTTCTGGGACTGGCCATTTGCTTTCCATGCATTTGACCTGGGTTCAATCCCGGTGTCCCATACAGTCCCCCAAGCACCTCCAGGTTTAATTTTTGAGTCCGGAGTCAGGAGTCATCCCTGAGCATTACAAGGTGTGCTCCCCCATTCCAGAAAAAAAACTATATAAACAGTTTTCTTTATATTACTATACATTTTCCCACACATACCATCGGTTTGGGTATTTATTTATTCATTCTTTTTATAGCATTAACCCCATGATTTTCTAAAGTGTCCCAAGTCAAAGTGATCAGAAGCTCAGATTCCTCCCAATTAGCATGATTTCTTTTCTGTGGAACATTTTAAATAAAAGCTCTAGCTTAAATCAGCAGCACTAAGTTCTACTTAAATCAGTCAATCAAACATCATTATGAAACAGATTTTCTTCGGCGGGTTGATGACCCTAGACTCCGGCTCACATTTGTCATTCATCCTCTCCATGTCTGGGCTGTGCATTCACCGAGCAGCCTGGCAACCGGCACTGAGGAGAGCTTGGCTAATGTATGCTGTTGTCTGATGAAAGGAGCGTTGGAAAAGGACACAGGCCTTCGAATAGAATTCCCTCTCCCTCTATAATCTGTCAGGGTAACCCTTCAGAAGATGGCTGCAATACTGTCTTAGACCGTGTAAAATTCAGTCATCTACTGATGAAAGCATCAGATTAAGATGCATAGACGTCCCCCCTGCCCAGGCTGGAAAAGGCAGAGAAAGGTAAACCTTGCCATCTGGACCCACAGCAGGTCACAGCAATTATTCCATCAGCAGGACATCTGAAATAGTGCTTGTCCCTTGACCAGGGGATTTAGGAGGAGCAGAGAGAGGCCCTGAGGTCAGGAAAGTTCCAGAACATGAGCAGCAGCACAGTGAGGCAATCTGTGTCAGAGGGTCAGGACATGCCTCAGGAGAGAGAGGGTTTGAGAGAGAGAGAGAGAGAGAGAGAGAGAGAGAGAGAGAGAGAGAGAGAGAGAGAGAGAGAGCACATGTCAGGATTTCTGAATGCTCAGGTTTCCCGCCAACGTCCATTTGCTCTGTCATGAAAGATTCTTGGCCGAGGTGCCTCAAGGGTCTTTCCTCGGAGCAGCATGGGAGTCAGCTGTGAAGTGTTGGCACCAGCCAGAAGAAGCAGTGCTGCCACTGGTATTGGCATAATCACTGGCACTAGTGTAGGCATTGGCACTAGTGTTGGCACTGGCACTGATATGTATTGGTGGCCTGGGATAGTTCATCCTCATGGTGGTCCCAGGCAATAAAAACAGGATTTCTGTCCACTCAGTGTGACCAGAGGCTGCGGCCTTTCCCCAGAATTTTGCTTCTGCACAGCACACACTTGGTCCTTCTAGCATCTTCATCCAAGGGTCATGGCAAGAAGAATGAAAGATATTAAAAGTCCACTCAATGTCTCTAAGCAGTCTGAACACTTACAAGTGTTCTGAAGAGAAGGTGAGGGACAGTCTGAGGCAAATGTTAAAAGCAGACCCCCCACACCATCCCCCACACCTCACAGTTGATGAGAAGCCAACCATGGCAGAGACAGCAAGAGGCCAGTGTGTAGACATGTGTCTGACTGCAGGTCCTCCAAAAATGGGTGCTGTGGAGAGCAATGGTGAGTGCAGTACAGCCCACATCATTGAAAGCCTCAGAGGAAATGGCCCCATGGAATTTCTATAAAAGGGCAGCATGGAGGTTGCAGGGAGGCTGTACCCCAGGTGAATAAATGTTCTCTGAGGAGGAAGAAAGCAGCCATGTATAGAGAGATCTGGAGGAGGAAGAATAGAGAATCCAAGACTCTGAGGATGGAAACTCAGTCCTGTGACCTCACTGCAATTGATTATTTGGAGTTCAGAACTAACAACATGAATTTCTCTTTTTCTTGGTGCTCTGAGGTGCAGAATGCACCATCGACGACTGACTGACCGACCGTTGGAGTGATTGGAAATCTCAATGTTGTGCATGTGGGAAGCAGAAGTTCCCTTCATCTGCGTGCATAAACCCCATTATGCGCCAAAATCTCACAATGATATATAACACGGACACAGAAATTTCTATTGAATTACTGTCTGGACAAATAGTCGACTTGGTTGCTCGTTAGCTCCAGCTTTGTGAGCACCCAGAAGAGATGAGTGAATGCCACATTCACCGCACCCTGTTGTCTCGGTGCCTCCTCCCCGACACTTTACAAGAGCTGTGACAAGGTGGTCATATGGAGAGTTGACTCCATTCATAAACCCAGAGGGATCAGCAGACAAAGAGACATGGGCAAAATGGACTCTGACAACCAAAGCACCAGCTTCAAAATGACTAACGACGTGGATCATTATATTCAACAACAGTGTCAAGGTTCTGGGTTAAGAAGAGCTAATAGGTTAGTGTCTGTAAAAACGCAATTTGGAATCAGTAGCATTTAATAAAGTGGATTTTGCAGGCTGTCTATCACCGTTATCTTTTTTTTTTCACAAATTAGGGAAGGTCACATTTATTTACCTTATTAAAATGGTTCTAATATCGCCACGTTTATGGACTTAGAGTTTTTGTGGTATAAATGAATCATCAGTTCCAAGACCAATCATTAAGATTTCACGCTCTCTAACATTCATTTTTCCTGCAGGCAGCAACAAATTGAGGAATGTGAGAACTGCATGCTGGCCCACAGACACACCTGACTTCCATTTCGCTCAGATCCTTGGACAGTGACTAAGAAAACTCTTCTCTCTCGGGGCTTCACACTTCCTCAACTTGGTTCTGAAAACCAGTTCTAGGTTGACAGAGTCAAAGAATTTGAGGTATGTCCATTGACTCAAAAGACTGGCACTTGGGCTTGTATTTTCCATCTAAGCAGCTCCCAGGGCTGTGTCTTTAATTTCTTAAAGACACCCCTTGCACCCCAATAGACCCCAGCATTGGCCCCACTCTCTCAGCAGCTATAGGCATTGTGGATCAGCTGTCATCAACCCTGATCAAGAGGCTGCAAAATAATTTTCAGAATTGCTATTTTTTCCACCATCTTCCTTGCTATCCATCAATATAACTTATAACTGTCATGTTAAAGCTTTAATTTCCGGGTGGATGTTGCATTATTGAGCATCCGGATAAAGGATTAAGAAAAGCCACATCCTTAATGGGAACGTTCCGGCAGACAGACAGAGTTTGCTTCGCAAGGCTTTGCTCACTAAGCTGATCCTCCTCAATCCCATGCCATCCCAAAGCTAATTTTCACACCCTTTTCTCATGCCCATCCAGAAAGAGGTGCAAGAGCTTAAAACGAGAAAAGCATCTTAAGTGAATTTCCATATAATTTAACTCTTGACTGCTTTGCTGTCCTCATGGTTTTCTAAAAATGTAATAATAATAATAATAAGTTGCCTGCTAAGATTTCAAGTAAAATAAAGTTATAGACATGAAATTTCCTAGCTCTGTTTGCCTTGGCAGCTGCTTAGAGTCTCACTTTTCTGATGATTGTTCTTCCAGACAGGGGCATCATCTGCACTTTCTCCAAAGATTTCAGGAATGGGAAAGAACATTGTAGCAGGACTTGTGGGCCTCAGAACCATGGGGTTTCTGAACAGGAGAAGATGGTGGAGGGGTGCATGGAGGGAGCTCCCAAGGGAAGGTCTCCACACTTGTTGTTCGGTCTGCCAAGGGCCTCCTTTCCCTTCACTGGGCCATATCCACGTGATCTCTTGCCCCCAAAAGATGTAGTGACATTTATCTCCAACCTTGGTAAGAAGTTGAAAAGAATCTAGTATCTACAGAAGAGAACCCTGACAGAGGCCTAACTACAATATTGGGAGCTGCCCCTACGAAAGGAAGTGTAAGCAGATGTGGGAGAACAAGCAGCGCTTAAAGGTATTTCCACCCACTAATGCCAAACACACCTGACAGGTGATGGCTGTTGCCAGATGAAGGCCCGAGGTCAATGGAGCTGCTCACCTGTTCCTGAAAAAGATGGTCAGGAGCAAATGGACCAAAACCTCCCCATGCCTAGGAATACCTCGAAGCCAGAATCAGAATAGATACAGTGGAAATGTGTCAGACAGCAGACACAGGGTCATAGCACTAACATGGGACTTGGATGAATGAGAGTGAAGCATCATGGAAACAGTCACGGAAAACCTGCTGAAGGGGGTGGAGGGTATTCCAGGGCTGTAAAAATGGATAGCAGGTTTTTATTTTTACGGTATCATGAGCATATGCTTATAAATATTAATTTAAAGTGTCCATCTTGTGTGTACTTCTTTTTGGAAATCATTGGAATTACATCTTATTGAAGGAGCCATAAGCAGACTATGACTAAAGATAGCCTGGTCGCTTACCCAATAGAAACAGGAACAATTATAGATATGGGGAGGAGAATGTCCAAATGAAAATGATTTTCACAATATTCCTTCATGAAGAAATCTATCAGAATGAAACAAAAATCCTGTGAGCAACAGAAAGTTTGAAAAAATGCTGGACTTGGTAAATTCCCCTGCAACTCAGCTGCTTTCCTTCCTCCCCAGTAGCCGCTCAAACACATAATGAAGAGGGGAGTAGAGCAATGGACCAGACCCTTTCTCCACAGGCTCCTGCTGGCTGCTGTAAAGATGCCAGCAGGGAGCGGGCCACAGCGTGACGGGGGAGAGACTGGCTGGGCTAGAAAACACAAGCGTGGGCAGCTAGGCTGTCTCTTCCTCTGGCCTTTCCACAATCCAGGCCATAGCAGGTGCAGGAGAAGCAGGTGCCCAGAAATTAGAGCAGGAAGATCAAAGGCTTAGGTTCTGGGAACCCTAACCCTTTCTCCCAGCACAAGGGCAAACATTGTCATGTACTGAAGACAGTCTGGGATCATAAGAACAGGAAGTAGGAGCTGGAGATGCAGGAATACTGCCCTGACAGACACATAGGACCTATCACATGCAGCCAGAGGAAAATGGAAGGGAGAAGAGATGAGCTGAAATTTCTTCAGAGGCTCACAAGAAAATGCTCCACATCACGAATCATCAGCAAATCAAAGCACCAGTGAGAGACCATCTCATTCCACTGAGACCGGCACATACCACAAAGAGCAACAGCAACCAGTCTTGGTGCAAATGTGGAGAGAAAGGGACTCTCATTCGGTGAAAGTAGGAACATCGACTGGCCCAGTCTTTTCAGAAAACAGTTTGGTCATTCCTCAAAAAACTAGGAATTCAGTTTCAATTTGACCCAGCAATTCCATCTTTTGGAAGATAACTCAAGGCCCCTAAAACACAGTGCAGCAGCGCTATTCACAATATCCCAAACCTTGACACAACCCAAGTGTCCAGAGAGAAATGACTTGATAAAAAAAAACTATGCTATGGAATATTACACGGTTTTAAAAATGACAAAATCGCACCATTTGCTGCTTTGTGGATAAAGCACAAAGGAAAAATCTGGATAGTCTCATGCTGAGTAAAGTTAGTCACAGGAAAAGGACAAAAAGCATGATATCATATTGCAGGTACAAAGAAACGTATACAGAGAATAACAAATACCCAAAGAAAACAAAAACAAAGAACATAATAACTGGCCACAGGAGCAGGGGAGGGCAGGAGGGAAAGTGTGGACAGAGTGGAAGGAAGCAGACAAGGGAGTGGGATGGGTGTTAGGCATTGCAAACCTGAATATGAGCCCATTGACTTTGTGATTCACAGCAACTCAAGCAAAAATATATTTCTTAAAAGGGGGGGGGGAAGTGGGGGAATTATAGTGTCTTCCAGGCCACAGGGCACTCACTCTGGTGTTCACACCTGCCAGGTCACATGCACACACTGCATGCAGACATGCATGTCTGCCAGGCCATATGTCCACTTTATAGCATCTCTCCAGCTCACCTGCAGCTGACAGGCACTGAATCTCAGGGTCTCTTTCTCTGTCCCTGGACAGAAGGGACTGACCCGTGTCTGGCAGAATCTCCTGGCCTTCCTAGCTTCCTAGAAGGCACAAGAGAACCCTAAAGAACAGGAGGCTGGAGCTGGCACCATAGTCCTGCAGAGCTGAGAGCCAACGGGGTGCAGAAGCCCTGATGTCGCACCTCTGTCACACCTCTGTCACACTCTGTGCTCCCAAGTGAAGTGTCCAGAGACTCAGATCCATTCAGGTTGCAGATCCAGCAAGCTCCCATACCTGTCTAGGGAGCATATATGGGTCCACCACTGAGAAGAATCCAGGCCAAGCTATAAATCCACAGTTAAGGGCTATACACCATAGTCATTGACCCAAGACTGTTCACACTGCCCCTGCAACCTTATCTCCATCTGCAGAGAGACAACACCATGAACACACACATACAAGCATGTCTGCTCTGAACCCAAAGCCAGTAGCCTGCTGGTCGCCCTAGTGCCCTGAAGAGACACTGACTCACAGACAACAAATTGTACGTTGAAGTGTTGTGAGGAAAGATTTGATCCAGGCCCCTATGGCCCAAAGACCACTTTCTTTCCTCCCAAATTTTAGTTCAGTAAAGCTAGTCGATGGACTTATAATGCCATCTTCATTTTAGAAGTCTTTGCTTTATAAATTAGTACATAGTGAATTAACAAAACACTCTATTTGTATTTGACAAGCTGGGTTCTTTATCTATCAGGAGTTGAGTTTGCCTTAACTTGGTAACAATATTTTCATTTCCTGGATGCTCACCTTGATTTTCATCCACTGCATTTATCGTTTTCTGGACTGCTTGGATAAATATGGACGATAGACAAAATGACATGCTCAAGGCTGGAGAGAGAGTAGAGTGACCTGAAATATCCCTTCTTCCCCAAATAAAAGATGTTACCTTTCTTAAATGTAAGATTCAGGCCTCCTTAAAAATTTTACCCCAGAAGTCAAGTCAATACTATATAAAATTATGTATTAGTTTTGTATTTTCAGCTGTTTCAAATTTAAAAATTATATTAAAGCCACATAAAAGAATTCTAGTACAGATCATATAAGTGAAATCATAAAAAAAATCTATCATTGGGTCCAAAATCTCAGACACAAATTCTAAGAATTCAACTTAGTGTTGATTTGCCATAGGAAATCCTCTTTAGCAAATGCAATAAAATCGCAATTACCCTAACTGTTTTAGCCACTCATTAAATTTCTCAGAGAATTAAATACCAAGGTTAGGAATGATGAAATTTGGAAGGAAATTTGGATTTGGAATGGTGAGTCCTGAATCAAAGTGCTATAAGGAAATTTGAAACTTTTATAAAGCTTTACACGTTTACTCTCTTGGAAATTAATAAAAAATGAATCATCTTTAAAAAATGCAATTACTATAGTGATTGGACTTTAATAAAATATGTTATGACAGCTGTATCTATCTCTTTTGTTTTAAAAGGAAAAAGTAATTCAGTTATTAAACCAGGAGAATGATTTGATGAAGAGAATTTGATTTAATTAAATGAAGGAAATTTGGCAGAGATGCTGAAATCATGGAAATGAAGAAATGGGATCTAATATAAAGCATAAAAAGCATCTTCAGAGCAGGTGGCTTAGGTTGCACAAGAAATATATGAAAAGGCCATTCTATTGGCTAAAAACGTAGAATTTCTAGTTTATAAAGTACTGCTAAATGAAACTTATGAAACATGACCTCCCATTAAATGACTTACCATTAAATCTCTCATTGGCCATAATGCAGTACAAATTTTTATACAACTTCTCTTAATGCCATGAACCAAAAGAGAACCAGAATGAATTAATTTTAAAAAAGAAAAAACTATCACGGCAACCATGAAAACACAGCAATCGTTTTATGAGTAACCTAGATGGGTGCTAAGTAGGAAGGTGGTTAATTTACAGATACAAAGAATCGGAGGGGAAGGAGCATATATTTTTATGATAATGTTTTTCTTCCACCCAATGAGAAGAATGGGTGGGAGGAAGGGAGCACTCCTGGCAGCAATCCAGGGGACTCCTGGCACTAAAGTGGTTTGCTGGCTCATTGGCCGCGCGCTCCTCTTTAAATGCCACCTGTGTTCTCTCAGTCTTGGTCATCAGAAAACAAATGGGGTGTAGAAATAGCTCCAGGGGCCTTTATGGCTTCACGAAGGTGTGCTGCGGGAGCTGAGTGATCACCCCAGGATGGGTCAGCTCACATCGCCCTGCTCTTGAACAGCATCTCTCAGCCCAGGGCATAAGATATTGGGGTGTGGCCACAGATGAAAATCAAATCAAAGGGGACACAACTTGAGATGAGGGATAGAAGCACAGAGTAAGGGGAGAACACTGTGTAAACACACAGAGTTGTGGGTCCGTGGATCTGGGTGATATCTCCTGGGAACAGGTCTGAGCTGGGCCAGAAAGCACAATGCCCTGCAAAAGTGTCAGACTTCTCACTCCTTCACATCAACATGAGAAAAGGGCCCTCAGTCACCCACAGCCACCCTTCCCAGTCCTCACTCACCTCCTGACTATCTGCCCGGCCCCACTCACCCCAAATTGCCCAGGCAGATGGGAAGCCCCACCCCATGCTTGAAGCCAGAGATTCATGGAAGCAGTGCGGAGACACACATCAGGCTGAGTACAGCAAGGATGTATAGCCAGTCTCCCCTAAAATAAAAGGAGCGCCCATGGTGAGATGTACAGTAGCTCTGAGCAAAAGAGATATGGATCTGGATCTGCCTTCCTCTAACATGGGGCTTCCTCCAAGAGAAATTTTGTATCTGTGCAGAGGGTGGTCCTTCCAGGATCCACCTTCCTGCACTGGATTGTAAGGGGTTTTGGGGAAGGGACATGTGCTAAGATACATACACACTAGGAGCCAGAGATGGAGTTCATGGCCAGGGACCAAAGATCATCAAACTGTTTCTGAACTCAGAGTTGCTAAGACAACCGCTCCTAATTGTTCTGATCCTGAGACAGAGCGAGAATTATGTGACATGACAGAGGTGTTGGCTAATTCTTTGGTAGTGAGCATTCTGTATGTAGAAATATAACAAGCCAACATGCTCAGACTAGACATATGCCAAGTGATAGGTCAATTATAGCTCAATAAAAATAAATTCTAACAAAAGAGATATCAAAACACATTTTTAGAGAAAGAAGGAAGGGAGAAATGTGGAGGCTATCCAGCCTGGGAAGGTAAAAGAATCCCATGATAATAAATTGACATGTCATGAATAACTCAAACTCTGTAACACTGTCATAAGTAAGTCAAATGCTGAGCCCAAATTCTCTCATTGCACCACCACCTAATTCCAGAGATGGACAGTATCAGCAGGTATGATTCTTTAACAAACAAACCAAATTTTGAGCATAGGGCCATGTAAGTCTACAACTTAGAAGACCATTATTCTAGAAACTGTGGCACATATACACAACGGAATACTATGCATGGGGAAAAATGAAGTCATGAAATTTTCCTATTCTTGGATGGACATGAAAATTATTACGCTGAGTGAAATAGGTCAGAGGGTGAGAGATAGATGAGAATATTCTCACTCATCTGTGGGATTTAAGAAAAATAAAAGACATTATTGTAATAATATCCAGAGACAATAGAGATGAGGACGGAAGGACCAGCACATGATATGGAACTTACCACAAAGAGTGGTGAGTGCAGTTAGAGAAATGACTACACTAACAACTATCATGACAATGTAGTGAGTGAGAGAAATAGAATGCCTATCTCAAAGACAGGAAGGGGGGTAGGGTAAAAAGTGATTGGTGGTGGGAAGGTTGCACTGACGGAGTGAAGGGGGGTGTTCTTTGATTTTTTTATAACTGCAACCCAACTACAAACATGCTATAATCATGGTGATTAAATAAATATATTATAAAAAATAATAAAATTTTAAGAAGACCATTATTCTCAAATATTTATCAAGGAAGATGGAAACAAATGAGTATAAAAACAAGGAAAGGTTACTAAAAACTACCCAAAGGGCTGAACCAAACTTGGATGGAACATTGATGGGAGCCCAGGGATGAACAGATCTCCATACCCAGTTACTTTGGATGGCAGGAACTTCTGCCTCAGGGCAGCTTCTCCTTACACAATTCTTCAGGAAAGAACAGAAATAAAACTACAAAATGTGTGAATGCTTTCGAACTGTTCTTTTACATTTCACTATGCAGCCCCGTGGGAGAGTGCCTTGACATAGAGCCAGGCTGCACCTGAATTCCTTTGCTTATGAATGATGCTTTTGTCCCACGATCACCACCCACGCAAGCTCTAGTGCTTGCATATCCTCTTCTGTTCACCCTGACAACAAGAATTCGATTTGTGAAGCATGCTTCATGCATGCTGGCCCTGTAGAGGACACACAAACTAGATGGATCCTGGGTCTTCACATGCAGCCATAGCACCTTGAGACCCGAAGACAGTGAAAGTGGAACCTGAATCTGGCACTGAGGTACCTGGCAGGTTTATAAAATCCGGTGTGTCCATTGGAAGGCCTGCACATAGCAGGTTTTACTGTTGTCCTTTGCATCCCATGAAGGTGAGAGAGCGGGAGATACCATAGGTGGGGACAGCACCCATGGCCTCCATCTAAAGAATTACGGTCTCCTGAGAGACCTTCTGTGGGTGGCAGCAGGTGCAGTGACAGAGGCTGGAAGCATCAGTACATATATGACATGGGAGGAGAAAGGATTAAATATCTTCGCCTTGCTAGGCTAGTGTTTGTGCTCAGGAAAGGGGCATGTTCTATTGAGGAAGCTGAACATAAATTCACTCGTTCCACTGAATCCTTCTACTCATATGCTCTCCTTTAAGTTCCTAGATGACCAAGAGCATCATTCCAAAATACCATTTGTCACATATTTATGTTACACATGATTATGTTACATGTGTCTACCAACGCTGAAGTTATCAACAGAGACCTAATTCTCCTAATGCTGGGCATTGACCTAAGTTATATCTGTTTGATTTTCCTGTCTCTGTTCTGGCAGGTTTGAAACAGGAGGTTTGTTTTCAGATCTTAGGAGTATCGTTGACATCAGGAAGAATGGCTCAAGGTGCCCGAATCTCACCCTGACCCACCTTTCAAAGAGAGGCTGATCGGCACTCAGTTCCTGCTTTTCATTGTTTGCTCCTTTATGGAAAAAATTGATTTTTTTCCTGCTGTTCAAGCTTGGGTAAGTCAAAAGAAAAAAAAACACAAAGTAAAATGAGCAAAAGTTACAAATGACCCAAAGCTATGGAAAAATCTTTTATTGTAAGCCAAAATGACCCCCCACGATCAGTATAAGTTACTAGTTCTCTTCAATAAATATCTGATAACATTCTTAGAATCACAGATGATGAGCCCCAAGGTCATGATGTCACAAAATGTACGGTCCCGTAACGCTTTCTAACATGAGAATGTTTGGATGCTGTTAATTACTTGGTTTTTTCCACTGAGTGGCCAGAGCTAATCTATTCTTGACAACACGAGGGAATTTAAATGTCAAGTGAAATAAGGAGAGAGAAGTAAGGCCGCTGGCAGCTGAAGAGTAACCAAGGTTAATGAGAGATGATTAGACAGAATCATATCCAAGAGTTCCATGTTTTGTGCTCTGGAACCATTTTTTGTATTATTATTTTGGTACTCCCATGAAAGATTCTGGGAAAGGTCTAGCTCTGACAAATGCAAGGTAAACGTTCAATGTGTTTTGAGATTTATGACAAAACACTGAGTATATTTCCACCAAATAAGAGCCCAGAAACCCTGCGGAGACCTGAGATGGATGAAGCCTATCTGAGTTGATTCCTGGAAATCTATCATTTTCCCCTTTTCCCGTGTTTGTGTTCCTCTGTTCTTAGGGAGACTGTCAGAACTGATGTTTGAATCCTTCTTGCCTGTGTTCCCTCCACAACCCACCATGAGTTGTGTCTTTGCCCTGTGGCCCAGCCCGAGTGAGTGGTTCAAGGTCTGAGAGGAAAGCAGAAACAACTTCTTCTGGGGGTTCCTTAAGGACTGAAAGGAAAGCTACTATTTTTCCCAAAGCCACACCTACATTCTGGCCAACGCACCCTACAACATCCATTCTTTAGAAGTGAACCATTTTTAACCCGAAAGCTCAACTCTTTTACCTCGAGAACAGCAATCGAGTGAGCAGCACAGGCTGACCGGCTGTCCATTAGGTAGGTGGCCTGGCTGGCTTTGTTGTCCTATATATCTGGCATCTCAAATATACAACATAGACAGACATTATGTACAATGCAGATGGACATTAGACAGACATAGGGGTGCAGGTCATGGTTTTAATAGTCTTGAGAGATGTACCACCAAAAATATATGGGGTACATTTGCTGATGGTAGAATCACAAGGCAGATAGCCCGACTTATCCAGATAACGTTTTCCCCTTGAAAAATAAGTTTATTTTTAAAGAATGAAATTTGTTTGACCCTTTTAATTATAAGAAAATTTCTACTACACTTTGATTTTATTTTTCTTCTTATCCAATTAAAAATGATGTTATGAGGTGCTTACTAGCTCTTGATTTAATATTTTAATGTCTTTCTTAATTGATGTGCCAGTTTTAAATTGCTATTTATCTTCTTTCTGGTAGCTTAATAAACAGCAAGTCAATAAAATTTGATGCTATTATATTTTGGGGTCTTGACATTGATAAAATTTTAATGGGGTGTTTTATCTTAAATATGAATAAAAAGCACTTTTTAAAATTATGCCAAATTTAAAGTTTATAAATTGTCATTTCATTTGGATACTACTCATCTTTGAATTTTTCAACATTTGTCTTCAGGTCTATATAAAGCCTGTGATCAATACTATGCCATATAAAATTAGTTTCTATGTTTGCTACAGTAGTTTACTTCTTCTGGATTCTGTCAATATTCTCTTGCTATAGTGGGGCCTATATAGCAGATTGTTTGTATGTAAAGTGTAAAATAAATTAGGAGAAAGGGAGAAACTAATATTTCAGACTCTAAGAAATAAGGAAAAATAAAACCAAATTGTTTCAAAAGTTGCTTTTCCGCTAGCCTCTCACACATAATAAAAGAGGAATCTCATCTCTGCCACCCCTACTCCCTCTGGGATGGACCCCTGGTTTCTCAGGACCATAATCGCTCTCTTGGAAATTGCCTCTCACTCTCACAGTTTCATTCCTCACAGTTACACCACACACACTCTCTCTCTCTCTCTCTCTCTCTCTCTCTCTCTCTCTCTCTCTCTCTCTCTCTCTCTCTCTCTCTCTCCTAAGCAGAACTCAGAAAAAGACCTGCTGCTATCAATGTCTCAGGACAGTTACCAGGGATGAAAGAATCCACATCTCTTTTGACATAATACAATGTAATCAGAATAATGGCCTCTTTCTCCAAACTTCCCCCCCTAAGTTCTGTGCTTCTTTGAAAACAAGATGCTGGTTTAAGTCATATATACTGGTTATAAAGTTAAAAGACATGACAATGCTATGTCACAAATACCAAGTATTTCATCATCAATTGAGTATAAATATTTTACAAGCAAAAAACAGCTAGATTTCAGCATTTCCACTACTTTGAATTCATCCACATGATCCCAAAACTGCTATTTCACAAATACATAAAACAAATAATATTTTAACACTAACTATACTTTCATAATTTCTCACCAATATCTACATTTTATTTTATATTTATTTTATTTTATCTTATTTTTATTTATTCCTATGCCTTAATACATCAGTAACAGAAGTCTTACTAAAATTTTTCATTTTCAATACTGTCATGTAATTTCAATGGACTACAACAGTTTAAATTTGTTCAGTCTACTTTCTAGCATTCTGCAAACCATAATCTTTCTACAACATCACAAGACCTGACCAGAAATAGGATTACAAGTCTTATAATTTTAAATAATTTAAATTACTAACGTATAATCCCAAAGAAAAAACTCTTACTCTGAGCCCTATACTAGAGAATTTTCCAAATATTTAATAAAGAAATAGTAAATGAACTTCCCCAGAATTTCCAAAAGAATAAACCATTGGTTTTTATTTTAATGTTTTATTTATCACCCCAAAATGGCAAATTGATTAAAAAATATTATTAAATAATATTAACAAAGAGAAAATAAAACTTTAAAATAGATAACTTAAAATATCTAAAATATTAATTAACAATGAATAAAAATTTAAAAGATGTCATAAATTTTAGGAGAAAACCTATAAATATGATTGAGTCATTAAAAACATATAAAATAAATGAAGGATAACACATTTTCACACATTAGTTTACAGGCTGTAAAAAATGTGGATTCTTCGCAAATTAATCTAAAGACTGCATATAATCTCCAAAAAAAATGGTTCCAGCACTTTTTTCCTCTGCATAGAACCACCTAGGTAAGAGATATATAAGGGACTAGGAAGGATCCTGGTCAGTGGGCGTGGCCTGGTGGCCTCAGCAGTACTGAAAGAACTGTGAGCTGGATGCTACTCTCACAACTAAGATAACAAAAAAGGTGAAGTATAGTAAAATAAAATAAAAATTTTAAAATGGATGGGACTCAGAGGCCAAGCGGTCTCAGAAGCATTGAGTGGGAATAAAAAGTGGTCAGACCTAAATAACTAAACCAAAGTCAACAACAATAGAATCAAGAGACCCAAACTATAACAAGCTTTACACAAAAGGAATCTGTTACACTAGCAGTCTAGGGGGCGAAGGGTGGAGGTGAGGGAAGCATTCTGTGTACATGGGTGGAGGGAGGTCAACACTGGTGGTAGGAATTGCCCTAATGCACTGTCACTATCTTAAACATAACTGTGAAAGACATGTAATTCACATGGTCTAAATTAAAAATAAAATAGAAAAATAAAAATTTTAAATGCCCCTTTACCAGAATACTCTGACTTGATGAAAATTACTAAATAGAAACTAGAGATATCTTTGGATCTCAATGTCTTACTCATGAAAAAGTGTATAGGTGAAACTATGCCATCCTATGTCCCTTGATGTGCTACTGGAAACAAATTCAGATATTGGGTCAGGTCCAAAAGTGTCCATCTCCAGGGCACGAAGCAGAAACGTAGAGGGGGTTCCTGAGGTGTGGTGGCAGGAATTGTGGTTATGCAAAACTAGCTTTCCTCTCACCCCTTTCCTGGGCACAAACCTTACTCCTCTGTCTCTGCAGTAGAAATGTTGTCAATATAAGAGCATATGACTTGTGCTCATTGTTTGTTTGCTCTGGATGACACCATTGCATCATCTCGCTGTCCCCTGACAATCCCTGTCAGTTCCGCTCCATCACGCTCCCATCTCTGCTGCAATAATTAAAGAAGAAGAAGAAAATAGCAACTAAAAAGCCTTAATTACTGATTCATCACAGAGCCTCCACAGACATCCCCAAGACTGTGAGCAAGCACAGGTTCCCTGACGTCCTGTAACAGCTCTTCAACACTCAGGGCCTTCTCAGCAGGGCCCCGAGCATGTCACTCAGCTGTTGGCCCATGTTTAAAGCAGCGCTTCCAAATTCTCCCGGAAAGCAATCTTGCTCAGCCTCTCACTGTGGGCTCCAATTCAATGACTGGAAACGCACCTCAGATAACTCTGGTCTCCTCACTGGATGTGGCCCTTTGACTTCCATGGAACCCAGCGGTCACTCAGCCGAGAACACAAATAATGATTTTTTCCCCCAAAAATATCATTCTTCATTTATCAGAAGTGCACCCCTCAACTGGGCCATTCTCTGCTCTGAGCATTGAGCTCAGTGGCATTTGGCAGACCCACCAGGCTGGCTATACCTTCACCACACCCTGAAAACCAAAATGTGTCCCTTTAAACAGAACTAGCCATGTTTCCTACCCTACTACACCCCTGTGCTGCTTGATCTGCCTGAACTCTTGGGGGAATTCCTAGACATGTGACCCACTTGTCCAGCTGTATACCATTGTCTTAGCCCATTGGAGTAGCCCTAAGCCCACCAAATGGAGCATCTGAGAGCCCATGATGCAGGCGGTCTTATATTTATCAGTGCATTCATTCCATGTTCTGTTTACTCACTCACCAGATGGTGGTGGGCACCAAGGTTGTTCCTGACTGTGACTTGTGGCAAATACCAGTGTGGTCACATGCATGGAAAAGCAGCTACTCAAATCTACTTTTGGTTTTCAGAAATATAATTGCTGTATTGGAAAGCAAGTCAACATTTAAATTTTTTAAGAGTCATATTGCACTATTGCATTCTTACCAGCAATAGACAAGTGTTCCTATTCACCCATATACTATTTTGTTTATTTAACAGATATTTGAGTGGTTCAATTATTTTCCTTCCCGATCTCTCCTCTGGTATCACAGTGTTATATATTTTGGATGCTTAATATTTTCTCACAAATATTTCCATTAATACATTTTCACGTTATTTGCTGGATTATATTTGTTTCTATTTAAAAGATTTTCTTTCTCAAACCAGTTCTTGAGATCAATTAGTAATTTTCCACCTAGGTTTCACAACTTTTAGCTCTACAATGAACATGAATTATTTTTATAGATGCCATTTTTCTTTTTTTTTTTAATTTTTTTTGTTTGTTTTTGGGTCACACCCGGCAGTGCTCAGGGGTTACTCCTGACTCCATGCTCAGAAATTGCTCCTGGCAGGCACGGGGGAGCATATGGGGCACCGGGATTCGAACCGATGACCTTTTGCATGAAAGGCAAATGCCTTATCTCCATGCTATCTCCCGGGCCCAGATGCCATTTTTCTTTTTAGTTTTCCTAACTTTTTTATTAATATTAGCATCTATTGAGGCATCTTTTTATTTAATTCTTTGAACATATTTGTAGCATCCGCTTTTAAGTCTTTGTCCCTAAAATCCAATATTCATGTCCACTTGATTTTCATTTCTGCAGACTCGTGTTCTAAGTAACAAGCCACATACTTCAGTTCCTTTACAAGTTTCTGAACTTTGGCTGTGAGTCTAGTATCATAAATAATGCATGAGACAACTTGGAATTTTAGTTCATTTTTCAAACAGTGGTTGCTTCTTTGTTTCAGGGAATTTTCCTCGACTGAGTCTGTAAGATCCTTCTAACCCATGAGAGTAGCTCCTGATATGTGATGTTGAATGCCTTAACTGTTTCTTCTCCCCCCCTCGCTTCCGACAGACATGCCGTGCTCAGGTCATACAGGTCTAGAATGATGATGGTGTTGAGGGCCCTGAGGCCTCTCAGGCATCCTGTATTGTTATAGGAACAATGTGTAGAGAACTGATTCATGGACTCATCCCAGGACCTCGAACTCCCTTACCACCCAGGGGATGTGTCTAAGGGGTACTGGGGCTGACCGTTGGATCCTGCCAGGAAGTTGTAGGTACCTGCTGTTTACCTGCGTTTGAGTCTGCCTACACCAGCTAACAGCATTGCAGGAAGCCTCTGTGGCAGAGATTAAGTCATCCACCTAAGACAATCAAGTGCTTTGGGATTCTGATTGACACCAAATCAAATGTTCCCTCTTGCTGGCATTGCTGCTTAGTCTCCTCTGCCAGCCACACATTGAGTCCTCAAGTGCTACTGCTACTGTTCAGTATTTGGTTCCATCCCAGGTTGGTGGAAATGTTTGACTACAGCCCAAACCCAGGCGGTATGGAGGTACCATCATGCAGCCTTTCCTTAGAGGAAACAATGCTTGTGGATACTGTGACATTTTTCTTTTCCTCGGGGCTTCAAAGGGTTATTCTGAACCAATTTTCCAGTTCCAAAGACAGACCATGTTATCAACTCTGTTTTCATACCTATCCAACTCCTTTGTTCCTGCCCTATTGCCAAGATGCTGAATAACATTTCAAAATCCCTTTTTGAACTCTTCATCTTGGCTTAAATATCATCTATACTGCAGCAGAGAAATAACGTGCAAACCTGTGATTCATGTTCCAGAAAATTCTAATGCCTAACCCAGACTATCCTCTTCCCCACTGAACTCATTTGAGTTCTCCAGACCCACCTAAGACAGGTGTGGGTAAAGCAGACTTATTCTAAGATCGTGGCTTAGGAGGCAGAATCTGAAATGATCTGTAACCTGTATGAGGTTAAAGGGCTGATGAAGACCTGTCCTGACCTGTCGGCCTGAGGATATGGAAAAATATTTAACCACACCTCTGGTGAACACTGTGACCCAGCTATTGAGAGAATGGGAATGAGGGGCAGGGACAGTATCTTAGCTATAGCAGAGAGCAGATCACTAATTCCGTGCAAGCCCTTGATGTATCGAATGAATTCCTCCCACGTGATGGAGGAGGATTGAGTCCACCCAGCAATTCCAGTGCTTAGCTTATCTCTCCCAGAACAGCCTCCCAGACATGCCCCACAATAGTGTTTATCAGCTATTCCCTAGCCCAGTCAGGTTGACACAGAAAATGACCCATCAGACCAACCTTCTAAAAATTCTTTTCTATTCTTACAGATTAGAACATTTGCATATTCTCAAAATCTGTCAAAGTATATATTTTGATATTCTACCTAATGTTATATAAAATTATATCAATTATTGTGTTCAAATCATCACTCTACTGTTCAGTTTCTACAGGATTATATTTATTTGCCATTTATTAGATGATTACCATCACTATGAAAATGTTCTAAAACCTTCCCATTTTAAGAAATAGTAAATGAAAAACCAAACAAATAAAGCTTTATTTGCAAGAAATATTTGATCAGAACTTCTTTGTTTCTGCCACAGGTGCATGGTTTATGTGGATATGATCTCTGCTGCCCTAATGAAAGGAAATCAGGGCTTGGTCCTCACCAATAGGACAGCCATGTCAGGACCACTGTCAGCATTCTCACCAAGCATTAGGACAATCACTCTGGGCCAATTTCAGCATCATTACCAATAGCACAGCCCCATCAGGACCACTGTCAAATCTTCACCAACCAATAGAACAGCCACGACAGGACCATTGTCAGCATCCTTACCAACCAATAAAAACCCCATAACAGGACCACTATCAACATGAATAGTGTTACATTGCTTTTCTATTCAAAAACTTCATGTATTACCTCTCAGAAACATTTAATGTACCATTGTTTGAACACCATTTGAAAGCATGTCACCTGTCACATGTCCTGTTTTCTCCGTTCACCAATTGTTTTTTCTCTTCTCCGTGGTCATCTAAGACATCTCCACGCTCAGCTCTCAACTGTTAAATACTGTTTGCGTTGTGAAAGGCTCCAGACAACACTGCCTCCTTGCTTAAGGAGCCAAGTTTTATCTTCCCTAATTTTACCTTCATCTAAGCAGATCTTAAGATCAAAATATGCAGCTGTGAGCTCATGTTTCTGATGGCAAGTAAATTAAATTTAACATGTCCCAAATAGATCCCTTGTTTGTCACTGAAACCCCATTCCTGCTATGTTTTACTTCTCAGTAAGCTGAGAATTAAATCTGACAGCCACCAGAAGTAATTGACTCCGTGTTCTCTGCTAGTCATTACTGAACATGTTTCAGCTGTGATGTTGGCTTATTGTTGAAGCAGTCGTGGCTTTAATTACTACTAACCAACAGAAATTGTAACACACAAATAAGAGACAGTAAATGGTGAAAGATCATTCTGTGACCTCACCTTCTGTGAACTCACAAGCCTGCAGGAAAAGCTGTGATTTGAATATGTGAAGATATACTTGTAACGTGAGAACGAATCAAGGAAGTCGGTAGGATGGGCACTCTGGGCTCAGAGTGATGGTCTGAAGTGCTCATCCTACAACATAACAGGAAAATAAGAAATGCAAAATCTTCCTAAAATCAATACTAAAGATAACTTCAGTTCAATCTACGACATGAGTAGACCTGCAAAGCAAAATAAATAAGCAGAGAATGGTCACCAAAACAAGCAAAAACAGATCTGACCTCAAAGTTCTCCAGTGTAAGATTCAATTCTGGAAGACAAACTCCACAATTAGCAGATATTTCAGAAAATAAGTTGTGATCAGCCAAAACTAAATTCTAAGTAATAAAACAATGTAAGGGCCAAAACAATAATACAATGGGTAGAGCATTTATCTTGCATGTATTTGATCCAGCTTTGATTCCCCAACACCCTAAGTGGTTCCCCCAAGCCCACCAGGAGTGATCCCTGAGCATAGTTATAGAATGAACACTGTGCACACCTGGATGTGGCCCAAAATAAAAACTAAAATAAGCATGAAAGCAATTCGAGTTAAGTAAACTATCAGTCATTCCCAAAAATAAAGGATTGAAAAGCAAGTTTCAACTAACCAAGAAATAATTAGAATAACTACTGCCAAAGAAATTTCCATGTTCTGGCATTGTTTCATTGTAAGGCAAACAAAAGCAATCATGTTATGGGGCTAGAACAAATACTTAATCATAAGCTTTAATAATGCAGAAAAACTGTGTCCCAAAATCTAGGAAAGACAGGAAAGTGAAATACAGACAAACATTCCATCATTTCTGATCGCAAGGAGATGAAGAACTAACATTAATGATAAATGAGGACTGGAGAAATAGAACGGCATTAAGACACATACCTCTCATTTAGCCCAAAGCAACTGCATCCCAACTCCACAATGTGCCCTGAGCCACTGCCATGTGCAGCCCCTGAGCCCCTGAGCACCACTGCAATGGCCCAGAAAGTTCTGGAATGATAGGGCCCTCACAGCACTACATCCTTAAACCCCACATTGACCCACAAGCCAGTGGATTAAAAATCACCAGAATAACCTCCTGAGTAGCAGTCGGAAAACCAAAGGTGGAAGAATAAAGACAAATTAAAGTCGAAATGAGCATAAGTAGTACGTATCAGAAAGCACTTTAATAAAATTGAGTATAGGAACATTAAGAGAACTGAGACATGTATTGTATTCTTGCATAGATGTGAAATTAACTTATATTACTTACTGTAGTGACTTATGGGTAAGATGTTCAATTATAGGCATTTCTGTAGATGCAATGCAATAATCCTAGTCTAAATTCTAGCATTTCATTGCCCCCCAAAATATTCTTTCTATCCTCAAATTCTTACAGAAACACAAAAGAGCTTCCAAGGAAATATGACAGTGTATTAACAAACCAAAAAGACTTTCTCAAAAAGAAATTAATAAACATTAGCTCGACAGCATTGGTAGCTAGCAGTGAGCCAAATTCAGACCCTACCTAGAGCTGACTCAACCATGCAGATGGGGAAATAGCATCTTCCTCAGTAAGAGGAAACTTAATCCTCTTAATCTCCAGAATGACCTGCACACTGAAATATTTTCAACAATTTGTGGACACACAGTTTCTAAGAGTGAAGGAGTTGTGCTGTGGGTCCTTAGGGCCCACAGGTGTCTGCAGGTATTGGACATTCTGATTCTTCTCACCTACAGTGGTCCTTGGTTCTTGCTTTATCACAGAATCACAGGGTCTCTGTGGTCATGGAAATTCATTTCACCATAGCTGTTGGATTCAAACCATCTGCTATTCCCAAATATAGACCTTCTCCAGAAAGGTAGTTCACACCTTCAGAACCAACAGAAACTGTCATGTTCTGAATCTCTTCCTCCCAAAAGGAAAGATCACCCTCTGAGATGAGGGTTGAAAGGACCAGCTCATGGTATGAAGCTTACCACAAAGAGTGGTGAGTTCAGTTAGAAACATAACTACATAGCATCTATCGTGACAACGTAGTGAGTGAGAGAAATGGAATGCATGATTCAAATACAGGTAAGGGGTGGGGAGGAAGGACATGAAGGGCATTGGTGGTAGAAATATTACACTGGTGAAGGGAGCTGATTGTTTTTTATAACTGAAACACCACTACAAACATTTTTATAATCATGGTGCTTAAATAAAGATAACTTGAACTATCTAGTTCCACCTCTCAAATAGAAGGGGAAATAATACAGGGTATCAAGACCAAACAGTTGTATGATCACTAAATAGTAAGCTAGACATAGAGGGAACCACCTATACTAGCAGCCTGGGGGGTGAGGGTGGAGGATATGGGATGCAAGATGGGAATGGGGGTTAAGGGAGGACAACTTTGATGATGGAATCCCCCTGATACATTGTTAATATGTACCTAAAATATTACTGTGAAAGATATGTAAGCAATTTTGGTCAGAATAAAAATTATAAAAAAATTAAATTAAATTAAAAAATCAGGGGTCAGAGAGATAGCACAGAGGTAGGGCATTTGCCTTGCATGCAACCAACCAGGATGGACAGTGGTTTGAATCCCGACATCCAATATGGTCCCCTGAGCCTTCCAAGTGTGATTTCTGAGTGCAGGGCTATGAGTAACCCCTGAGGGCTGCCGAGTGTGACCCAACTCTCCCACAAAAGATCACTCTCTGAAATCATCAAATTAGATTATCTCCCTATAGTCAAATCAAAGGGGTCTGGGCCTCACTATCATCTGAAATATTATATTTTATTGTATAGGTGAATAATGAGTAAGGCCCATTCTAGCCATTACGTGTCCTATGCTCTAGGGAGGAAATAAGAGTGAGAACAGAGCAGGGGCCCATGAGGGTGTGTGAGGACCACAAACCTCCACAGCTGAGAATGGAGGAAACCAAACCCAGATCCTCCCCTCACCCTGTCAGCAAAGTTTAATTCTCCAGCTGCCCAACAGACAGAAGTCAATGAGTGCAGATGGAAGTGCCAAAGGGAAAATAAGGTTTACCAAAAATGAAGGACAAATATCTTAGTGGTCTTGGTTAAGGCAAATGTCTCTTCAAGGGAAAATATACTAACAAAGAAAATAATAGACAAATTTAACAGTTGTTTAGCAAGACATAACAAAAAATGCCAAATTCCAAGTATAAGAAGATATTTCCATAAGTGGGTTGTGCAGGGATGTGTGTATGTGTGTGTGCATACAAGCAAAACAAGGCACAAAATCACAAGCTATAAGAACTCCCACAAAAGCCACAAGAAGGCTTAAGGGATAGAACACTGAAGGAATATTAGAGTATGCTGAGCACTTGCCTTGCTCTTCACCTATACCCTAGGCACCCTAACACCAAGTATAGTCATCCAAGTCCCAGCAGGAGTGATCCCTGGGCACTGATCCTGGGAACTCTGGGGCAGCTGGTATGGGACACCCATGGGAATAACTGCTGTACCCCTTTACTGAGCTATCACTACACTAGACTGGATTCTGGGTACCCCTTGACCAGCAGCACCCTCCAGCCTCTACCATGTTTCTTTTAGGGCCCTGAGGTTGGACCTATGCTGGACCTGCTTTGTCAGACATTCTGGCAGGCAGTCTTGGGCCTGCACCATCCAGGGGCCATCGGACAAGGGTTCAGTGCAGCCACATATGCTGTGTTCAGTGTCCTGGCACAGGAAGGGCCAGCACCTTGGGCAATAGAGAGCCAGAAAACAAGCCCATCACCCGTTTACAATGATGGTGCCGTGCGGGGGACATGGAGACTGTGGACTAGAAGGTGCTGGAAAGCTGGACCTGCCCTCTGGAGGTATTGGGGTTTGTAAGACAGAACAGACACATCAATGGACATCAACCCTGGAAACCAGTACAGTGACCAGGAGCCTCCAGGAACGCAACTCTGGGTTGGCAGCAAAGCAGCAACAGCAGAAACAGGAGGAACCAATAGTCTAATTGTTACACGGAGAGGAAACACCCACCAAAGCCAACAGCAGCACCGGGGAAAGAGCACTTGTAGGCTGTGTCTGTGGAACAAGTCGCCAAAATACATCAATGACTCACCAACTCAGTGACAAGAATGCAAACTTGCCAGGAAACAGTCAGGCTGAGAAGAGACTTTTCCTCAGAAAATAAGCACATGTCCCCATGTAGGCAGACACTGGGCATCATTGAGCATTGCATCAGGAAGGATCTGCAGAGCTTGGGATCACTTGGTTCTTTCTTGAAAGGGGAGTGAGGCCAAGGCCCCTCACTAGCTGTTGGTGGGAGTGTAAACTGAGGCAACCTCTGTGGAAGAAGCTAGTCAGAGGCACGTCCAGCTATTAAGTCATAATGACAGCAGTTAGAAATACTGTTGGCAGATTTGGATCTTACTGGGATAGGAAACCTTAAAATGGTCACAGGAAATAAAACTGTTTATAACTGTGTGCCAGAGGTCTAGATTGGTCTAGATTGAGGCCAAGGCTTATTGTGGTAATTACCTCATTATAGACAAATTTTAAGCCTTGCATTTACATCTGGAATTAGAAGAATTTTATCAATAAAAAAAGAAAGGTCAGGTGGGACAGATAGTACAGCGGGTGAAGCCCTAACCTTGCTCACACCTGACCAGGGTTTGATCCCTGATACCCCACAAGCATGATCTCTGAGCAATGAGTCAGGAGTAAGCCCTGAGCATAGTCAAGTGTGGTCTACACACACACACACACACACACACACACACACACACACACACAAATAAAGGTCAGTTAAAATTTAGGAAATAGGTCTGTAATTTATACTAGAGCTGTAGTCTAATTCCTTTGCCATATTATTGAGTTCTGACATTAATTGATATATATATCTGTGTGCTTGATCATACATATATTCATTGTCTATTAATAATACATATTTAACTATAAAGAGCATCTTTTAATAAGCTCGAATTCCCTTTTAATAATGAAAATTTTACAAGTCTAGAGTATTTCATATAGTTGAGAGGCAAAAATGATAAATGATATGCAGAAGGGTGGGTGGCAGATATATTGACTTATCTCTCCCCAGATCATAGGAAAAGAGATTTTTATATACTGTTTATAAAGGAGAATGGTAGAACACAATGGGAGGCCATTTGAATTATTTTCAACTTTACAATACAATTTTTGTATAATGCGATTTCATAGTTAAGAGTATATAGATACTCAAATGACTCGGATCTAGCAAACTTTTCTGCTCAATTTAATTTGAATATCTTTTTCCACCTGTGAGAAATGGAGCATGTAAAAATTGTATAAACACAAACTGGGGAAGACATAAATACCAATTAATGAAGACATACTAAATAAATTGTGTACATCCATTAAATAGAATGCCTGGTGAGGAGCATAGACGAGAAGAGGTGGCTGTAGAGATGCCCAAATAGAAAGGCAGCCAGGAAATATTAAGGGAAAAGAAATGAATATATATCATATATACTTGTAAATGAAAATCAATGTTAAATTATTAAAATGTGTTATTCTTGAGAAGAAACATTGCATATTGGATAGGGACCAAGACATTCTTTCCACCCTTGGTGCTTTGTCCCTTTGTATATATTTGCAGGTAAACCATTCCAGAAAATATCAGGAAAGCTAATGAACATACACCAGACAACAGAGGTGCAGTATACCTAAACTCAAGCTCTCACCATTACCTCTAACTGCCTGTGACTTCCTAACATCCTGGTAGCCGATGAACCAGGCATCACTAGTGGAAGGAAGAAGGGCAGTTGAGAACATTCCAGGTCACCTGTCTTCCCCTACCTACTGGCCACCTCATAGGACACAGGCAACAAGGTTCAGGGAAGTTTTTGTTCGAGTTGATTGTCACTACCTCTCTCACCTCACAGTCTGGCATAGAGAAGAGATGCTTTGCACCAGCATCTCCTTCACCTGATTCCTAATGCAAACAAGTTTCCATACAGTCACTGCTTTTATTTTCCCCAGTTCCCCAAAGAAAGACAATAGTCCAATCAGAGAATGCGTGCTCATTATGTAATTTGTCTATCAAAAGGTTGGGAGGGTTTCAAATCCTGACTGAATGTGTTTGCTGTGAAATGCTGAAACATGTGCTATAATTGCATCCAATTGACACCTACAGAAGAAACACTTGCTTTTTTATTTCTCATGATCTCACTGCCTCTCAAAGTGTGTACACCTCCAAAATAAAGTTCTGCAATTTTGAGACTGAATTCATTATGCACAAATTGTTGCCTAGGAAAAGATCCATTTAGAGGAAATTGCAGATGGCAGATTTGAGTGAACTACTGCTCCTGTTTTTCCAATTAGTTCTTGTCTCGACTCATGTGCTTATGTGTGTTCAATGCTTCATGGCCTCTTTTCTGGACATATATCTCAGTGGCGAGCTGCTTCCTCTACCTCCTGGCAGCCTTTGTGGTTTTGTGAGATATTCTGATTGTGGATGAATCTTTCTTTTCCCTTCCTTTTATTCTGAAATCTGCCTGCCACAGGCCGCCTTGTGTGTTGAGTTTAAATCCAATTATAAAGTAAGGGGTCTGTGGAGTAACCTGGCTCACACACTGAGGTAGATGGAACATGAGTTTTCTGCAGAGACATATGAGAACTAGAAGTGGAGGAGCACTCCCATTTTGCATAGCTGAAGGGCTACCCAAAACCAGGCCCAGTGGGAAGCAGGGGACTGGGAATGCTGGTCTTCCAGACCTGCTACAGGCCAGTGCTGACTTATCCTGCAACAACATTCGAGAACTGCTTCTCACATGTTGTCATACATTGTATAAATGTTTTGGATTTATTTTAAGAGGTCTGGGATTTTCACCCAATTGCCCATGCACCATGGATGCCAGTAACAGAAGGGGCTGTCAATCATGAATGCAAGGCAAATGTCATCAAATTCAAAATTCCATATAATCAAACTGAAGACCCATTTTTCTCCCAAGCACAACTTAAATAACCATTATTGGGCGGATGATTATTTCAGATTTTCTATTAAGTTTGAAATTCAGTCATCTCACGAAGAACGAATGCAGAATAAGAATTATCTAAAAAAACGCTGCTATTCTCTTGGACTGGAGATGATTCAAAGTAAATCTCAATGGCATGGTCTCTTCTTATTTCCAGAACAGTGGGGTAAAGTCTAAAAAAAAAAAGTTGCAAAAATACTACCACTACAAATATTGTTAGCTTGGTCTTCTCTTGTCAGGAACTTTGTAAAACTGAAATAGCCCAGGGGTTCCTCAATTCCAAAACAGGAATGAGGCGGTAGTTCTGAGAGACGAAAGAAATGTTCAGTTCTTTTCAGTTTACTTCACAGCTGCATAGACAGATGCATAGACAGATAAGAACTTCTACCTAGAGGTTCTTAGGAACTCGCTGAGCATTTTACAAGTTGTGGAATCATAGTGGAGAATACCAACACAACTAAAAAATGTAGTCCTTTCTATATTGTACTGGCACTAAAGATAATGCAAAATTAAAAGCAGCAATTTTTCGAGAGCACATTAAAAGGTTTATTAGAAGTAAGAGTAATGAGGCTATTGTTTCTAATGCTTCACATTGGCAGTGAATTTTAATATTCTAGGTATGCAAGACTAGTTCAGCCTTCAAAGTTCAGTGCAATTCATCCCATCAAAGCACTTTACCCCTTACAACAAAATAAAGACAAGTAGATATTTGTTTAAATGTCATATAAGTTGTAGCCTTTAGAAAATTATGTAATGTATATAACTTATATAATATATAATAATTTTATGTGTTAGATGTTTATATATAATATTTATACATATTAATATATTTTGAACTTTATTGATTGATTTATTGATTCATTGGTTTCTGGGTCACACCCAGAGGCACTCAGAGGTTACTCCTGACTTGCACTCAGAAATTGCCCTGGGAAGGCTGGGGACCATATGAGATACCTGGAATCGAACCAGGTTCCTCTCCGGTTGGCCGCATGCAAGGCAAACACCCTATTGCTGTGCTATCTTGCCAGCACCATATTTATGTATACATTATATATTATAATAATTTATATTATAATTAATATTAGTATTATATATACAGCATCTATATGATATATCAGATATAATATATATAATAAAATATATAATAAAATGTTTACATCAACTGATGCAGAAAAAATCATTTACAAAATTCAACACCGGTTTTTTAAGAAAACTCTCTGTAAGTGAGTGAGAAAGAGAAAGCATCCTCAAACTGACCAAGAAAACCTCCAGCAACAGTTTGGCTGATGCTATTCAGTGTCCCACAGACAGGGAAGAGGAATATTACCTCTTCTTACTACCCCTCTCACATCGTGCCAGCGGCCCTAGTAAGGCAAGTAAAAAAGGTATCAAAATGAGAAAAATGAAATACAATTGTCTTTGTCCCCAGATGCCGTGTTATTTTATCTTGAAAATCCCCTGTAGCTAATAAGCAACTTCAGTCAGGTAACAGGATGCAAACTATGTAAAAATGTCAATATCTGAATACATTGCATTCCTGTACACCATTAAAGACCTAGCATAATTGAAAATGCAAGACACATACACAATCATTACATCAGCATAAATACAGAATAGGTAGAAAGTTGCTGGAGAGTTAGCATAGCAGTGGGGCATTTGCCTTGCACACAGCTGATTCAGAACAGATGGTGGTTTGAATCTCAGCATCCCATATGATGCCCTGAGCCTGCCAGGAGTGATTTCTGAGCACAGAGTCAGGAGTAACTTCTGAGAGCTGCCAGGTGTGACCCAAAAACAAAAACAACAAACAGAAAAGAATAGGTAGAAAGTTAATGAACTATATATAGGATATATATATATAGATGTATGTATATATATGGAGAAAAACCCTTGATTAAATCAAAGAAAAATAAATGGAGAGAGATTACATATTAGTTCATAGGAATCCCTAATAACTTCAAGATATCAGCTTTCTGATGGTCACTAGAGCCAATAGAATCCCATCAAATTACAATAACAATCTATTTTATAGATGCTCCAAATGGAATTGAAGTATCTACCAAGAATATCCAATATAATCTGAAGAAGAATGAACTCAAGACTGGAACCAGCCAACTTCAGGATTCTCTGGGAACTGCCACCATCCAACAGGATGGGACAAGGAGACAAAGTTGAGGAAAGTAAAGCAGCCCAGATGATAAGCACGCATGGACACTCCCTCAGCTCGTCACAGATCTTTCCTTCTTCCTCTTTTTCTTGGGGAAGAGGGAAAGACTATGCTCAAGGGTTACTCCTGGCAATGCTTGGGACCCCATGAGGTGCTAGGAATCAGATCTGAATGAGTGATGTTAAGCCCATCTCCTTCCCTGCCATCTTGTCCCTCTATCTCCTCCTCACAAAAGCACCTCTTAAAATCTCACTTCGCCTTGCCCCTTCCTGCCTCCCAATCTAAAGAATTTTCTTGTGCACGTGTAACTAAACATTTAACATTGAATCACACCCAGTCATGGATGGAAGGGGAAATATAGCGCTCTGGAAGATTCTGAGAACTGGACAGACACTATTTTTCCTCAGACCAACTCTCCATAAATTTATGTTCCCAGCTTTCCCATCCAGCCTTATATAAACTACTAATCCAAATACAGGAGAAAGTTGGGTTTGGGGAGAATGGCCTTGCAGGATGACTGGACTACTGCCTCCTCAAAAGGATGTCACTTCATTCTACCTGTTCTACTTGGACCAACTCTTGTTTCTCCAATGTTGTCCATCTTGTCCATCATTCAGTCTTCACTGAATCTGGGACTGAGTCAAATGGACATAGGGCATGTGGAAAAATTGCAAGGCCAGATACCCAGGGCTGGATAACAGTGGTGCTCCAGGGCCCAGGAGACAGTGGCCATGGGTGAATCCTGTGAATTTCTGAACAGCTGGAAACACAGTGATGTGAGAGCAAACTGATCCTAAGGAGACAATCTTTCCCCCAAGAATAGGCCAGATGGAAGCAACCTCCTAGAGTCAATGAGCCTTTGGAGACAACAGTGAGGTCATGACCTGTGGGTGTTGTATCCCCATACACCTGCTCAGCATCCACCCTGTGGCCACTGTGGCGCCTGTCACTGACTGGGCATTGCAGTCACATAACTGACAAAAGAGCAGCAGTGCAGGGTCTTTGATTAATATCCTTCTGGTAGGTTTAAAAGCTGGACAACTCCCCCCAAGAGTCCCTGGTGACGCTCCTCCTTCACAGAGATCAGAGACAAATAGCTCCGTCTTGTGTTATTCTTGTCTGTGTAAAGAGGATTTGTACAAGAAAGTCCCTGGGGTAAACAGTATTGAAGAATTGTTCTAAAGGATTAAAGCTCCTCTAATGATCTGACCCCGGGAGTGGGTCTCCGTGCAGCCTCATTGATGGCAGGTGTGGGATGTGGGAAGGAGACTCCAGCCCCTGCTGGAAAGAGAAATAAAATAAGTGAAGACTGACATAATCGCGGCATCGAGCTGGCTTAGATATGCAGGTATAAATATGAGAGTGACGGACTTAAGACAGCAGGATATACACATAATGCATCAGCTGAAATTAGAGATAAAATGCAGAGTGTATTTTATGGGTGCTGTGGGCATATCGAGCTAGGTAAATGGGGATCTGTGGAAATAAGAATAAGGGAAATCAAAATAGAGATACAATAAAATAATAGCGCTCAAAATACCTCCCAATGCATCACTTTCAGGCCTGTAGCAAACAGGCATTTTTCCTGCTGCATCAGAAAGTTGTTCCATGTCAGTCCTTGTTCCCCAGAGAGGAAATTTGGTTTCCCTGTCATGATAATCTCCTTGGATCAGTGAATTGCTAACAGTTTAATTCAGCAAAGCTCTACTTTTATTTCCGGGCCAAGATTGTCATAAATGTTTGAGTCCTACCCTTGAAGTTGCTATTCTTCCTACCTGTGTTTCTACCTCCTGATTGTGGCCCTCTGATCTGGTTTTCTTCCCATGACACCCATGGAAACCTAGTGGTTAGCCTCTCCTGCCCTGGCTCCCCCTTTATGAAATTTTCACAGTGCCCCCTTTGGAAGGTCCCTGGGCCCACAAGGGATAATGGGTGAGCATGGCCTCTCTCACTACTCCTGAACAATATTCTTTTTTTGAGGGGGGTCACACCCAGCAGCGCTCAGGGGTTCCTCCTGGCTCTACACTCAGAAATTGCTCCTGGCAGGCTCGGGGGACCATCGGGGATGCCAGGATTTGAACCACCGTCCTTCTGCATGCAAGGCAAATGCACTACCTCCATGCTATCTCTCCGGCCCCCTGGACAATATTTTTAAGTTTGGGAAAACCTTTAGGGTCGCTCCTCTGTCTGCCTCCGTTGCTTGGGGATACCTACCTGGCCATCAAACTCAATGTAATACAGAAATAGTGAAAGCTGCGAGTTTTAATACATGGTCTCTGAAGCTGAGCAAGTCCCAAACTTTCAAGTCCCCTAGGCTGTTGTGATCACTTTGCAGGTACTTCCAGAGCAAACATGGTCCTTGGCAGACACTGGAGGCCTTTAAAGATGCTGCATCCTATTAACATGTACCTCCAATGTCCTCAAACCCTCTTCAACTTTTAAGATCACTTCAAGTGTTCTCCATCCAAGTGACATTGAAATGCAACCTTGTAGATTCAAATAAAAACAAGCACTGTAAGATTTTTTTCCTCCCAGGTTTGCCACTTTTCTGATACAACAGGTTGATATTCACTGCGACTCAGCTTGTAGATTTACACTCAGCAGTGGCCCCTGAGCCTTCTCACTACCATCCTCCAGCTCGCATGATCATGACATGCTCAGAACAATTTATGTTGGGCCACAGTTATCCAAAAGGGTGCTGATTCTTACATTTTCTTATCACACATTTGGTAACACCTTTCAGGATACTTACTACATGACTTGTGAGATTTTCTAGAAGCCATTAGTGTGATCACGGTGCCCAGACTGTCCAGCAGACCAGAGGAAAGGGGGGTACAGGTTTGCCCCAGTAGGTATACTCCCCATTGAACAAAGCGTCAGCTCGCATGGTTCCTGCTGGGTTTCCAACTGACCTGTCAAAAGCATGAGCATTGATCTCCGAACTTGAGTATGTACTTAGATCCCTATAACATATCCCACCAGGGGGCTGCTGGCTCATGGACTTTGCCAGTTAGCAATGATTTCATATCAATAAAATAAAAAGGCTACAATAAATCAAGGAATACTACTTCCCAGATTTGCCTACGGTGAGGTTAACTAGAACAACTCTGTGCTCTCTGCTATTTTTTACTATATAAATGTATTTCTTTGCTCGTTTCTATAAACTCTAGGAATGACATCGTTATATTTTATCAACTATTTTATTGCCCTCTTGTTTATCTTTTTAATCTTCCCTTGTGTCATATATTAGGAGGCTGAAGGCAACAGTGCCAGAAAAGAGACAATTTCTTTTCTCCTGGGCCAATTTCTTTTATTTTTTTTATTTGGTGGGTTCATGATTGTTTGTTGTTTTTGTTTATGTCTTTGTCTGTTTGGTGCCACACCAGGCAATGTTCTGGCTTTGTGCTCAGGAGTTTACTTCTGGTGGACTAGAACCATATGAGATGTCCCTGTACACAGCTGTGCTTAGTAGGTTTGATTGGTCCCTCCCGAAGAGAAAGGGAAACGTGACTTGGAAATAGTGGAGTCTGGGGAAGTTTGTGATTTATTGCTGTAGCTGGACTTGGATTTCCTCTTGCAATATAGGATGGATCTTGGATTTCCTCATGTGGGGTTGGGTGGAACATGACAGCCACACCATCTCCGTCCTGGCTTCCATCTCTCCCAGCACTCCTCGGCAGAAGTATGTGCAGTGATCACAGAAAACCTGGGAAGATCTGAAAGGCTGAGTTGGATCATGGCTCTGTGGAGAGGGAGGACTTGTCAGTGGGTGCAGAAGAGAGAGGACCCTCTGCCGGCTGGAGGAAGGATGCCAGACTCTCTATGCCAGCTCTGTCTCCCAGACCACAAGTGGGCAGCTGACACAATTTGCACTGCTTCTTCAGAGAGTATCGGCCACTTCTCTGGTTCTCCCAGGACCTGAGAAAACAAATCACTCCAGATTCCTCTGTTCTGAATTTCTGGCACGTGTGCGGCAATTCCTTCTGATCTAGTCTGCAGTTTGCAGGAAATTCACAATGCTTATTGCTCATTCATGTTCCTATTTATGCTCTATCTAGTCAAGCCTTTTTCTCTAATTCTGATACATTGGTCACTTTTATATTTTCTGTTATTAGTATTTTCTTAGGCACAATGAGTCAAATCCATTAACAGAGGCTTCTGAGTATCTGTGGTATGCAATTCTATTTCTTTTTAGAAGTAGCAGCATTGATCATGATGAGTTTTTTGCAGGGGTGAGGCCCACATCCAGCAATACTCAGGGCTTACACTGGGCTCTGTACTCAGGCATCATTCTTTGCTCTACCTGAGAGATCATATGTGCTGCCAGAAATCAAACTCTGCCTGGCCACACAAGTCAATCTCTTTACCTACTGTTAATTTCCATGATCCTAAACTTAATTTGTCTGTTTTTCCATATCTCGTGAGCTTTTTGTTTTTCTGCTCACTTTATTAAAAAAAAAAAAAGCCAAGCTAAAACTTGTGGATTGAGTTTAACTTTGGGGTTTAAATCACTAGTTTTCTATGTGGTAGATGCCAGTGTAACTTTTTTTTGTGTCAATATCTTGTTATTTTGGCTCCATTTCTCTGATGACTTGGCATTAGCTGCCCAATTACCCTGGTGATTCTCAGTGAACCCAGTGAACAGAGCAGCTGGGTTCTCCAGTACCTCGTTTTCCATCTTAGCATCGCCTTTCCCTGACCTCTCACTCTAATTGAGCTGGCTTAGACTCTTCCAGCCTCTGAATCTCCATACCTATTTTAGAACCAGTTGTCAGTTTCCAAAAAATAATAGAGTAAAGCATACTAAAATTTTACTTTCTCTATCATTTCAAAATGTTTTTAAAATCTCTTATAAAGATGTAAATTGGGAAATCTGCAACTAAATTTATTTCTAACTTTGTAATCTTTGTAAATATAATTTATTCTTTTTTTGTTTTGTTTTGTTTTGGGGGGTCACACCTGGCAGTGCTCAGGGGTTACTCCTGGCTCCATGCTCAGAAATTGCTCCTGGCAGGCACGGGGGACCATATGGGGCACCGGGATTCGAACCGATGACGTTTTGCATGAAAGGCAAAAGCCTTACCTCCATGCTATCTCCCGGGCCCCTAATTTCTTATTCTTGACATCTTTAAATATCTAGGAATGTTTTTCCAGTTTTTTCATTAGTTTATGGAATCTGTATGAGATACAAAGTTACAAAGTTGTTCATGATTGCATTTGCTTCAAACTGTACTACAAAGCAGCAGTAATTAAAACAGCACAGGATAAAGACAAATTGTCCAATGGAATGGAATAGAATTGAAAATCCAGAGACAGACCCTCAAGTATCTAACCAGTTAATCTTCGATAAAGGAACAAAAAATATGAAAGTAGAGAAATGAAATCCTCTTCAATAGGTGGTGTTGGGGAAAAATGGTTGGCCAATGCAAAGAAAGAAAATGGCACCATGCACAAAAGTCAAATTAAACTGGATTAAAAACCTCAGTGTCAAAACTGAGCCCAAAAGACCCAGAGAGGGAAAGTTGGCAGATCTTATGGTTTTGGGGTTTCTTTTTATAATTCTCTACTTTATTTATCTATTTATTTATTTATTTATTTATTTATTTATTTTGGAGGGGTCACACCCTGTGGCACTCAGAAGTTAGTCCTGGCTTTGCACTCAGAAACCACTCCTGGTAGGCTTGGGGGACCATATGGGATGCTGGGATTCAAATCACCATCTGTCCTGTATCAGCTGTGTGCAAGACAAATGCCCTACAACTGTGCTATCTCTCTGGCTCCAGATCTTATATTTTTGAATAATGGGAGCTGCTCACGGGGCAGACGATGGTCAATATGATATTGCTGCTTCTGTTGACCCTCACAGCCACAGGCCACTTGAAAATGTTGAGTATTGGGTTAAGGAAGTGAAGTACAATTTCTGCTTTGGAGGTTTGACTGAGTTTTTAATTTCTCAAATTTCTTTTGAGAACTATCATGTGAAATATTTATTAAGAATATCATGTAGGGGCTGGAGCGATATCACAGCAGTAGGGCATTTGCCTTGCACACAGTTGACCCAGGACAAACCTGGATTTGATCTCTGGCATCCTATATGGTCCCCTGAGCCAGGAGCAATTTCTCAGTACAGAGTCAGGAGTAACTCTGAGCATTACCAGGTGTGACCCAAAAACAGCAACAACAAAAAAGAATATCATGTAGGAATTCTTTAGACTACCCATAATATCTATTAACATGCAGCTTATATTCCTTGGTCTTTCCAATGTTAGACCCAAATTGCATTCCAGGCTAAACTTGCTCACAATGTGTAATCACTTTTTGAGGGGCATCCACAACCAGTGATGCTGGTGGGGGGGGGGGGTTTACTCCTGGCTCTGAGCTCAGAAATCGCTTCTGGCAGAGTTTAGGGATCATATGGGATGCCGGGAATGAACCGGAATTCGTCCTATGTTGGTTGTTTGCAAGGAAAATGCCCTACTGCTGTGCTATTGCTCCAAACTTCTCTTTATATTTTGCTAGATTGATAATCTAATTCTTCTTAAGGATTATATTCATGAGGATTTGGCATAGAGTTTTCTCTAATATACGATTGGTTTTGTTATCAGGATAATGCCAATCTCATTATCTAATAATGAATGTCATCATGTTTCTCAAACTTCTGTTTTCCACGGAAAAAATATGTGTAAAAATTTGTATGTTCTTTATTTCTTTAGCAGCATATTTATTCGTTGCTCCTGAATTGGAATATTACTGGTGAGAACATTTTAATGATGAACTTGTTTTACTTGATAGGTATAGAAAAAATCATATTACTTTTTTTGAGTATTCTTTCGAAGTTTGCTTTTCTTGTCCAAACAGACAGTCTCTACCTATTAATTAATTCAGCTATTCATTCCTGATTTAATTTTCAGGACAACTGGAATCGAGTAGACATTTTTACTCTCTTCTCTCAGGGAACATTTAGAAGTTGGTTGTCTCCCATGGTGCTGGAGCCTGTCTATAGAATGAGATGGATTCCTGCACCCATCTCCCCACATGCATTTTTAGGTCTGGACAAATGAGGGACTCAACACTGCATCTCTATCAGCTTTCCTACAGAATCAGTGATCTTTAGATGGAGTCTAGGGACCTGCCATGTCTGCCCATGTTAACAGTTCTAGGACGTTCCATTTCTTTTGCTGACACAGTTTCCATCTGGTAGAATTTCCCTTCTGTAGAAGGAGCTGGTTTCCACATGTCTCAGCACACGGCTCCCGCCTCCTTTCCTCGCGGCTTCTGTTCCACTGACAATGTTTTTATTTATATTCGTTTTATCTCAGTTTTATTGAAGTATAATATACTTATGGTAAAGTTTACTCACTTGCATTTCGTAATTCATGAGATTTTGCAGCATATTTTGCCAGAAACAAGATCATAATTTTGATGTTAATCACTTCCAAAAGCTCATTCTGTTCCTTTTCATTTCATCTTCCCATCCCACCTGACCCCAGGAACCTTCAGACTGCTTTTTATTTCCAGGGTTCAGTGCAGTGTGAAGTTTCATGAACAGGAAATCAAGCTGGAGAGAATTCTTTGTATATGACCCTCTGACTGGGTGCAATGCTTTTTAAATCCTCCCAGATGGGTACACATTTTTAAAAACCCATTTCCCATTACTCTTTACTGTCACTATTTTATAGACTTTATCACAATATATTGACTCATTTACCAGCTTGCTAACTTTTGGATTTCCCTATACACTGAGCGGCAGGGTCACCCTTGCAAGCAGCATCCTGGGGGGCTACCCCTCAGTGTAGGACCTGAGGATAAGGCTTTTCTAAGTCATCTGGAGTGAGAGACAGAGCTTGGCCTCTCCCTGCAGCTGCAGTCTTGTCCCTACCCTACCTTCCTCCTTCCCTGGAGCCTGCAGACTCTCCAGACTCTAAGGGCTGGATCGATAGTGCAGTGGTAGGACCTTTGCCTTGCATTCGGCTGACCCAGGGCAAGCCTGAGTTCGATCCCCAGTGTCCTATATGGACCTCCAAGTCAGGAGCAATTTCTGAGCACATAGCCAGAAGTAACCCCTGAGAGCTGTCAGGTGTGAACCAAAAACAAAAAAAAAGTCAAGCTGCCATGAGCACTCAGATCCAACTCTCTTGCCAATAGTTTTTGAATGTATGCTTTTTTATTAACTTTTACACTGTGAAGCTGGTGTGTTCCTTGGCCTGAACTGCCCAAGTATTTGGGTTCCCCTCATGGTTACTTATCATAGTCACTGGCATCATTTCATCTGGACACACAGCCAGAGGATGTCTATGAGGTACCTTTTCACACCATGAGGGCCCATGAAGACATTTTCTGGCTATGTCCCTGCCTCTGCATCCCAGTATTTATCACCTGAGGGTTCAACCATGCAGGTCTCCCCATGGAATCATTGTCTGCGTCTGAACAGCTTCCAGTCTGCTAGGTTAGTAGCCCAGATACTTCACTAGAGCAAGCCCCTCACCAACATGTCCCAGGAAAAGGCTAGAGCCCTCATAATGGGTGAAGATGAGTCAAACACCATCCTGTTCTTGAGCTGAGAATGGCAGAAACTGAAATACCTGTTTTTTTCTGGATTCACAGATGGAATGGATGGAAATAGCATTGTCTGAGCCACAGTGAGCCACCTGCATCTGTACATCAGCCAGCACCTAAAATACCTGGATATGATTCTTTCATTCAGATGTGGCCTCTAGTCTCCACCTGTCAGCCGTGCCATTTGCAGGTTGTTAGGATTTTGTTTTGTGATTGGGGTGGGGTGGCTTCTGTGTGAGTGCAATTATGTGGCATCCTTAGTTCTTTCACCAGATTCTTTTGCTCAGCATAAAGCCCTGCAGATTCAACCATGATATGAAACGGTGAATTCCTTTTCTCCTTCTGGCCAAGTGCTCTTCTGTAGGGTATACATTGTGATGGGGTTCATATGAATGAGGACATGAGGACTGAGTGTCAAAGGCAAATTTGCTCTGTGGGTACATTTTGGAGTCACATACCTATGTGAATGGTCCCCAGTGGGCAGTCACCAGCTTACTTCGTGCACCTTTCCCACACTTGGCTTGTCTCTGTCCTTTCTATGACCATAGTCACACAGTGATAAAAGTCTACAGAGGTGACAGAGTCTAAATAACTCAAGGCAACAGCAGCAGTAACACAGAGCTTAAGGAATTTATACCAGATGTCGAAAAACCAGATCATATCCCAGGCACTTCAATGTCCCAAGAGAATCTCCAGAAGTGACCCCTGAGCACAGAGCACAGAGTAAGCCCACCAGGTGTGGCCAAAAATATATATATTGAAAATAAAAATAAATGCTACAGGGGGAAAGGAAGTAATGTTGGTTGCATGTTTACTGGGCTTTAGGGACAATCTCCACTTTGCGTCCAGAGTGGTTCGTGGCTTAGGGCACGGATGCACTCATTTAAAAATGGCATCTGTCCAGACAATAGAATGCTTTGAAATGTCACACAACTCACAGCAACATTTACACTTCAGTTAAAAATCAAAACATAAATTCCTGGCGGAAACACATTCCTGTCGGATGCCTGCTTTTTATTCCCCAAAGTCGACTTCTGGAAGATAGCGTTAGTGGATCCGCTAACCTTTGTTTGAATGGCGTGATGAGAGTCGGTTGCTTGGTAACCGACTATGTTTAATGTTGGTTCCAGAGAAGTTCACCTCTCAATATATATTTTAAGAGATGCTCTGAGTTCGGTAGAAATATTAAGCTGATATTTTAAGTTTTCTTTCTAATGGCTGTCAAAATTATAGACACAAACGGGCATCTTCGCTCAAAAGTCATCACTACCATGACAAACAGCCTTGCACAACTCCCAGCATGGGGGTAGAAAGACATCACTGTATCACTTTCCCAGTCCGCCTTTCAGAGAACCATCTGTAGACTGTCCCCCAACTCTGCTCCAATTTTGACTCCAACTCAGGCTCAAGAGAAAAGGTGCTTGGCTCCAGCTCCTGCTTGGATTCCTGCAAATATTTTTCAGTGCAGAAATCTCCTCATTGTTGATAATGTCCTAAAATCACTGATGTTCTTCAAAATATCTCACAACAGGTACTCTATGGTCATACCAGTGTGTTTGTTTTCAATCAGGTATAACAAGTAAAGAGTTTAAATAAGCAACTCAAGTTAGGCAGCTTGAAAAAGAAATAGATTGACTGCATGCCCCATAAAAATACAGTATAATAAAAGTTATGTTTTACATTTATACCCCAAGGCAACAGAAAAGGGGGTGCAGTTAGGGTACTGCTGTACCTCTGTTCTTTGTCTTTGTGGAGGAATAATTTGCAAGTAAAATACCGTAGATTGTGACGGAGGATTAGTAAAGAGCTGTGTGCCCATGACCACATGTGGGTGCTCTCAGGAAGGTGTGGCTTGGGGGCTGGGCAAAGGTCACTAAGGTGCCAAAGTGGTTCATGTGTGTATGCATAATTTGCTCTTGCTCATGGGTTGCAGGTTTCATCAAAGCTCATTACAAAACTGTAGGTATGTGCGTTCACATGTCCTGGACATGTGAGGAAACAAGTGGAATGAGCCAGTCTGTCCCCAGAGCTAGCTCAATAGCTAGCAGAGACTCCCCACGTTCTTGTCTCCTCACAGGTCACCTGGGCTCATCTCACTGCCCCTTGGTCTTTCTCTGATATGGGATATGGATTTTTTTTGTTTCTTGCAGTACTTTTTCTCTAACAGTCTTGTAGTAGATACACGAAGGAAATTTTCGCCTGGTTTCATTTCATGTTAAAGAAAATGAAACTTCTCCAAGTAAATTCTTATAAATAATTTTGCTGAGTCTACAGTGAATTAACTCATTTTGTTTTCTACTAAACCAACTCGATGTTTAAATACCAAGCGAATGTTGACTTGTATCTTTCTACACTACTGAGAAATAAGATCAGTAAATTGAAACAATAAGATAAAGAGAAATAAGAAGAGCTTCAAAGCTTTCATTGGAAATAAACATGAGCGGGCTGGACGCTAAATCCTTTGGGTGTGAGTTTTAGCCTGCACTTTCTCTGTCCCCAGAATTCACTCTCAGCCACACCACAGCCCCAGGCAGTGATGATGTGTCCTGGATACAGTCTGTCCTTGAGCCTGGCCTGGCTGGGAGGTGGGACGGGCTGGCAGAGAGCTGTGGGTGGAGCTGAGGCAGTCCAGTGTTCTGACAGTCCAAAATTAGCCATGGACACTCATAACCATGTATTGAACTGCTGGTGTCTCTGTGTCATGCCAAACAGTACAGTCATCCACAGCATCGAGTACACCGTCAGATGACACTAGAATCTCCTCCGTTATGTGGTGCCGTTGTTACCATCCTCCTGAAAATCTATTTGGAAATAGGCAGTTTGAAGTGTTTTCTGTGGTCCTTTATTTCCAAAGCAGATGCTTTTCCCTGTAAATTCTGCTTGAGTTCCAGGTGCCTCTATTGTCCTTTCAATAGTCACCATATCTATCTCTTTAGAGAAACTCCAGTTTCATTTCATCTGACATAAAGCTTTGTCCTTCCAGGAATTAATGTAGTTTTTTTTCCTACAAAGTTTTTTCACTTGATTTTTTTTAAAAGAAAAAGTATCTCTTGCGCTCATATTAAGCATTCTCTTCAAGAGGGAAAAATAAATGAGAATCATTCATTACCACAATCCTTTAAATCATGTACAAGCGATCAGAAATTAATTGGATGTATCCAAAAAAGACCAAGTTGAAGTTGTCACATTTGAAATAATGGGGCAGACGGATAAGCCACACCGCCTTTGAAAAAAGTATTTACTAAAGGTATTATTTGATAAAGTTCTGGCTTTAAGCATATACAGAAAAAACAATATCCAACAATAGAGAAGCAAAGTGCCCCATTGGGAAGGGGCAAGAGTGAACCGTCCCCATAGAAAGTGACTCACTTGACCAGCCCTGCAAGCACTTTCTGAGGGCAGAAATCCAAGGAATGCCAGTAGCTGGTCAGATGACAGTGTGTGAGTGAGAGGGTCAGATGGTGGAAATTTACCTGTAGGGAAAAATAGCATTGCATCTCCTTCTCAGGGTTGACTCTTCATCAGGAACGAGTGTTTCTGTTTCCCTCTGGGCCATTTGTCTTCTGTCTCTGTGTCTTCTCTGTGAGCCTTGGATGGGTCAAAGTCCTTGAGAGCTGTATGTTCTCAATTCCCCCACAGACGGACACATCTGCCTGGAGCTGCTGCTTGGTGCCTGCTGAGTCCAAAGCACACACCCGAGGCCACCCTCAGGATTGCCTGGCCTCTGGGTTGAACTGCTTGAAGTTGAGTTCTGGGGACCATCTCAGACAGCCACTGCCCCTTTCCTCTTCTCCTCAAGTTCAGTCCCTCCCAGGAAGCTGCTCTGAAGGCAAGAGCTGAGGCCTTCACCACTCTCTTCTTCCCCCACCCCAGAGGTGCCTATGCCACCCCAGCCATCTCCTCTTCCCATCTTGATGCCCTGCTGGGTCGGGCACTGCCCCCAGGGCTGGCTTGGGAATGGTTCTGACTGGCCTCAGTCATGGCAAGGATGGAGTTGGAGCTCTCAAATCTCTCAGGGAGCACTGCTATCACTTCCCCTCTGCCTCCTTAGCTCCCTCAGATTCTGCTTCTTCCATCCTCTCTCTTTCTTTCTTCACTAAATTGGTAGAAATTGCTAAATTGGTAGAAAGTAGGTCAGGAGGTCACCCTTGTGGGTTCTGTTCTCAAAGGTCTTGACACAGGATCTTAAGGTCAGAAGGCACGAGGCAGTCTGAATTCAGGTCTGAGGCCGATCTGAGCACTAATTCTTCTTATTCGCCCTGGTTATCAACTCAGTGCACTCTGAAGTGTGTTTTGCTCCTGAGCTGTAAATCATCAACAGGAATCATATCAGGGCTGAATGGAACAACAAATTGAGATGAACCGAACAAGAGAACACAGACCAATAACATAGTTGTCTCTGCAGAGAATTGGAATGAGATTTGATCCCAGGAGACGGTCCACACATTACGACAAAGCAATTTCCACTCTAACCTGAGGACACGAGTCCCACAGGACAGAACCTCGGTCCATTTCATTTACATGCAGGTCAAACAGCCGATTGATTTTTAACTGTCCATTTTATTGTTTGTCAATAAAAAAAAAGAGGGAGAATCCAATTTGAAGGGATTGGCCCCAAAGGCCAGCTCTTTGGAACATAAATATATGAAGTTCGGCCTCAGTGACACGTTTCTTAGCGGGATGAACCTTCCCTAGCTGAGAAGCAGGTTCTGACCCAAGTGGCAAAGGTCACTTGGACTGACTTACTGGACAGAGGCTATATAGTAGGAGTCACTGGCTGTCCACAACGCTGCTGTCCCTTCCCTACTGCCAAAAGTACCTGGGGAAGGGAGAGACCAGATCTTACAAGCATCAGCCTATTCCTGGAATCTGGAACACTTGGTACATTAGTACAAGGCATGGAGGAACTGCTCCAAAGGACAGAAAAGTTCCTCTCCCTTCCTCCTTCCCAGCTCCAAGCTCATATGTGCTTCCAGGAAAGACTGTGCTCAGTCCTCCCACTGAATCAGTTTCTCCCTCAGAACTACCCTGTTTCATCCAGTCTCAGGATAGCTGTTTCAGTGACTCATCTCCTGTGAATGAGTGGAACTATCTGGAAGTGTCATTTTGTCTCCTGATTATCTATTTCACTGGGCATCATGTCCTCCAATTCCATAGGGTTGGGCCCTACCAGCCAGTGTCAGGGTTTGAAGTCATAATAGGATCCACTGAACTGATTTTTCAGCTCAGAAATCAGTCCCAGTAACTGTAGGTGAGGCCCTTGGAGGTGAAGTCCTGGGTGCTGTGTGTGGCTCCCTCAGCGGTGACTCCCAGATGTTCTATACCTGAGTCCCTTGGAGGTGCTTTCCTAGCTGCTATGAGTGTGGGTCCCTAAGAAGTGACACCCCAATATTGTGAGTGTAGGTCTCTCAGAGGTAACGTACCAGCTACTGTGAGTATAGGTAACTCAGAGATGCTGTCACAGCTGCTGTGAGTGTGACTGTTGTGAGAGCAGAAGCATGGTTTGTATGTCAGTCTCTGATCCTGTCTTCTGCTCCCCTGGGCCATTTGTCTCTCCCAGATTAGGCAGATCTAACAGTCACTGCTTTACACTGTGATTCCTACTCTGAGCCTGTGTCTCCCCCATTTTTCTCATTTGCTTTCGACTGTTTGATTCACAGGATCTTCGTGGTTCTATACAAACTTGAGAATCATTTGTTCAACTTTATTGAAAACTGTCTCATATTGTGTGACAAATGACCAGTATCACAGTGTCGATCCTTCTACTCCTGAAGCACATGGGCCTTTCTGTTTATTAATATCTTCTGTTTCTTCCAGTGAGGCTCTAGAACCTGTGTCTCAAGCTCTGGTCCCTCTTTGATCCTACTGAAGTCCACGCTCCTAGACTGACTGGGTCAAGTTGAGAGGCCCTGTTTAAGGAGCACGTGGGCAAGGGACAGTGGGAGGCTATGGGGGAGGCCCAGTCACCATCTGTGTGGTGACAATATGGAGTGGTCACACAGCCAGAGGTGGGTAGCCATGTATGAGGGTCACAGCAGAGATGTTTGGGTAATGCCTGTGCTCATAGATGTCACTTTCAGATCAGCAAGCTCCCCAAAGACCAGGTCCCCTGACAGGCCTCTGAGAATATGTCATGGGTCCTAACCATCTAGTACATTCTGCAGACACAGCCAAAGAAGATGATGAGATAGTAAAAATTCCCAGTCCTGCTCTCACAACCTTCTCTTAACAAAGCAAGCATAATTTTACTAAACATAGCAAAGGTCTTTCAGTGCATAAGAGAAATTTTAAATTGTATAATTGTGTCTTTTGTGTGAACTTTGAATTCATGTGTTATGATGAGGCATTTACATGCATTACATGCTGTGATCTTATAAACATTTATTATACAAGTTATTTCTATAAAAGTGAAAAAGAATGACAGTGGGTATAATAAAACATGTTGCTGAAGTAGGATCTAATCACTCTCCCTCAATAGAGATGGAAACGAGATAATACATGCCCCTTCTCCACACTTTCCCCTGTGGTCTTATATACAGCCACACACCCACCACATCTTGAGAATCCTTGATGTCCCTGATTCCTGGGGTTGGCTCTGCCTTAGACCCACACAAGTTCTGATGCATTCCCCAGGCAAGACATTGCCCTTCCCCTAATAGACATCCCAGCATTGTTTTTTGGATGCCAATGATCTCCAGGAAACACCCGAAAGCTAATAAAAGAAAAATAATGCCAAAGTCATATTTTGCTGTTTATCTCTAACATTCTGAAAAGAGCAGTAAGAACAACATGGAAGTTTCTAGAGTCAGGAAAGAGCAGCTTGGTGTCTGCATATAAGACCAGATGGTTGCTGCTCCCACAATCTGGAGAGATAAAAGACGCAAAGTCTAGAAGATGTTGTGCGGGATGTCCCTGTGACACTTAGCAGGAAGGGCCAGCCTACAGATGGAAAGTCCTCCTGTCACAGGCAGGGGCCACCTGACTCATTCACAAACACAGGCTCAGGCAGGTTTCTGTGCTCCATCCTTTATTGGAGTTTTTGCTGCTCAGAGAGCCACACAATTCTGTGAAACCAAGCGACTACCCAGATACATCTTTCTAACCTTGAATTCTAAAAGAGTTAGAAAAACCAGCTATTGTCTATTAGCATTTTCATCACCACCCAGTTCTCAGCTGCATCTTTGGAAGCATGTGTGTTGTGGGATACAGGGCTTGATTTGATTTGATTTCTTCTGTTCATGGTTTCACTTTCTCCTGCCTTGGGTGTTAGAGCTTCCTGCTCACACCCAACGATATGAATACCATCATTTCACAAGATGAAGTATTTGGAGCTTTTGCACCTGAATATTATCACTCATGTGGAAGAAATAAAGAAATCTTAGGTATGAGTGACAGCACAGTGAGTAGGGCATTTGCCTCACATTTGAGCAACCTGGCTTCAATTTCCAGCACGCTCTAAGTTCCCTGAGCCCTCCAGGAGTGATCCTGAAGCACAGATGCAGAAGTAAGCCCAAAACAAAACTAAACCGGGGCCCAGGAGATAGCATGGAGGTAAGGCGTT